>CANYBF010805655.1:0-27500 GCA_948192965.1 Dalechampia spathulata
TGTGATGTGTTCCTAGCACCACTGAGATTTATTCTCAGCGTTTGTCATTTGATGAACGTAGGTCCGAGTTCTGAGGGAGAGCAGCGGGGCTAGAAGTACAGTAGCTGGTTCGTGTCTTGGACTTCGGGACGGACTCCTGCAGTTGTATATTTGTGCATAAGCCTTTTGTTTTAGGATTGGCAGTATACGAATTGTACTATGTATAAGAATCCTTGTATTTATATCCAGGGTTTTGTTTTGGTTTATTTATTCTTATCGCTTTCCGTTGTTGGGATTTCTTATACGAGCTTTAGCAGGTTAGCTTCCCTTGTGGTATAGTCGTTGTTTGCCTGAGACGGGCGGGCGACGGTTATGCTACGGGAGCTTGTCGCATCCTCATGAGTTGGGGTCGGGGGTGTGACACTTTATATAGGTATTGCCAATGGTCCCCAAAGGAATAAGGTAAGAAACAGTTAATGCAAATTTGGTAACATCATATCTTTGGAATAAAATGAAAGTGGTCAAATTGATAAATAACACGCGAACTAGATTAGATGTAACATTTAGTGATTTCTTTCAAAGAGTGGTAGATGAGGAAAAGTCTACAACTTATAATGGAAACATAATCATACCAGATGAAATGATGGTACAAAATGATGGAAAAGATTCATGCGATAAGACATTGATATAATAGATATGTTAATATTGACAACGAAGAATGAATATATTATCAGAATACATGAAAAATTGTACAATATTGACAACGAAGAATGAATACGTGGATAAACTGAATCAGATGATAATAGATATGTTCCCGTGAGAGACTCAAGTATACCTTAACTATGACCATGTAGTTAATGATGTCAACACCAATTATTAAAAAAAATTTCTGAATAGTTTGCAATCGAATGAAATCCCATCATATAGACTACAATTGAAAGTTACTTGCCCAATAATACTTTTAAGGAATTTTAATGCATCAAATGGATTGTGCAATGGAACTCAAATTATATGCAAAAGATTTGAAAAAAATGTTATACATGTTTAAATAAGAGTTGGACAACATATTAATAGATAAATGTTACTATTAAGAATACCACTTAATCCACCAGATGGTGAGAAAATATTCGTTTCAATTTAAAAGGAAGCAATTTCCAGTACGATTGTATTTTGCAATGACTATAAACAAGACATAGGGATAAACAATACCAAATGTAGGAGTATACTTGCCAAAAGATGTCTTTCCACATTAACAATTATATGTTGTATTATTAAGAGTGATTTCAAGCTTAACAATAAAGATATTAGTCAAAAAGGATGATTTAAAAAAAAAGGAACCGACATATACAAAAAATGTAGTCTATAAAAAGGTTTTGTTATTAACTAGATAAATAAATATTTATTTTTATTTTTTTTGAATGAATGGATGAAAATATTATATAAACAACATTTTAAATAAGTATATAATATTTAAATGTCAAATATTAATTTAAAATTATAAAAAATATTACTATGATAAAAAATTTAAAAAAATGAAATATAAAATTATTACCAAATGACCGGTCAAAAAAATCGTACTAACGTTCAGCGTATGTTATGAAACTCTAGTATCTATAAAAACAAGAAGAAGAACGATTTTTAAAAAAAGAAAAATAAGAAAAAAGAGAAGAAGGCAAATAATCAAACCATCAATCGAAAAAAGAGGAAAAATAAAAAGAAAAAGTAAAAAAAGAAATAATTAACTTAACATTTCTTAAAAAAATTAAAAATCAAATTATGACATTTATTATATTTTTGTTAAAATAAATTTATGATAAATAATAAATTAAACAATTAATATAACTAAATACTGATATCTATAAAAAAGAAGAAGAAGAAGAAGAAAATACCAATTATATATTTCTATTTCTTTTGCTTCCTCAAATTTAGTTTTAATATACTCATAAATTATAAATAAAGATATAGATTTTCTGTAAATAAAAAATAAAAAAATGAAAAGTATACATTTGATGTTATATAGACCTTTTTATCAGGTGTAATCTAAACAAATTTTGCAAACAATTCTATTTATGTACAGTATAAAATTCATAGGGATGGTTACGGGGTGGGGATGTGAGGAAATTAATGGATAGGATATCACTTATCAATTAATTTGATGAATTAATTATTGATTCAATTAAAATTAATCTATGAGTACGAATTGAACATAGGATGGTTGGTTGAGGCGTATGATGATTTCTGGAACGCTGATGAGTAGCAAGGGGAAAGGCAGTATTCCCATCCGTGTAATTGATGATCCAAGTTGAATTAATTTTAAAACCGCCATTGTTACATTTTCTCCATGAATGTCGGCTGAATGACTACTACTACTGCTTTCATTGGCCTCATCATCGAGGTCTTTGATATCAGACCCCACCAGCAACTCCCGTACTAGAATGTTTTAATTTAATATAAATAAATTAGTTTAATTTTACAAAAATTCAATCATTTTGTAAAAAATCTTCTCACATTTACTTTAATGATGATAATAATTGGAAAATGGAGACTTTAATGGCATAATTAACAATAAATAGTTATAGTTAAAAGCAATCATAATTGTCATCGTCATCACAACTACAAACAATCAAGCCAACTACCACGATCACTGTCATCATTATTACCTTTCCTCTTCGTTGCCTCCAACCACACCAAATTTTTCATGCTGGTTATTTCATTAAAATTTCATACTTCTAATACCCTTCCAATTATCCCATACTTTGTAGTTTTTATTTTTAAGCTTTACTGTTTTAATACCATTTTTTATCCTTTGTAAATTCTTAAAAATATATTATCTTTCATTTAATTTATGTTTTTATTATAATATTTTTAAAAATTACAAATTTTAAAAATTGTTTGTAGAAAGTAAATTCATTTATAATAAATTTTGTATGAATAATTTTAATATGAAAATTGAAAAATTTTATTTAAATCTAATATAACATTCATAAAGTTTGTATTTAGAAAATTAAAATAAAAAAAAAGGAGTGGCAACAATGTAAATTCAAATACAGCAAAGGCTAAATGTCCCATCCTCACCATTAAAAACCACCGTCTCCTTCCAAGACAAAAGCTGTCAATTTTAGCACACAATTTTTTCAAGTCACATACACAGAAAAAAGCACCTCCTTGAAGAGAATGGTTATCCGGCGTCGTTTTGCAGTTTCTTGACAGTTAAAACTTCTCTCTAGAAGGTATCTGCTTTCTCATTTCTAATCCTTCTCAGCTTATTATCCCTGAAAACAACCTATCAATCTATTTGTTTGTTTCCCGAGAAAATTATTTTTTTCCTCACCATTATGCCTTGAAAAAATTACTTCACCAAGTATATATAGAGCTCAGATCCACCGTTAGTTTCGGATTGTTGCTGATAACATAGCGCATTGTGTTTTTGGTCATAATAATGAGATTACAACGTTATCTGTGAATATTAAATTTGTATTTTTGTTTATTCAATAATGTTTGTTGATTTTGAGCTTTTCTTAGTTTACTAGTGCTAGCTGCTTTGTGAATTTGATCATTATCTACGTGCTTGTTCTATGTTCTAATATACTATTTTTGTTTAATCAACTACTTTATCTACTGTTTCATTTTTTTTTCTGCAGGGGTTTTTGTTGTTTTGTGATCTGTAATCGGAAATAAAGCTGAGATTAGGGTTTAATGTCTAGTAATGCTTGTTCAGGAGCTTTGCTGGTTGTGTCCATATGAAAGTTAAGTTAGGAGAAATTTCGAGTTGAAGTTCGGGAAACAGGGAGAGCATAATCTGGTAGATCCACTTATGGAAGTTCGAGGGGTGGCAGGTACTCAAGATGGATCAGGGCGTCGTGCTTTGACTCCGTTAAGGTTGATGAGGGGTATAATATGTTTATTGATATTGGTTGTATCAGCATTCATGATGCTTGTTTATTTTGGTTTTGTGAGTGCTGTTATAGTTCGACTTTTCAATATACATTATAGCAGGAAAGCAACATCCGTTTTCTTTGGTGCTTGGCTAGCATTATGGCCTTGTCTTTTTGAAAAGATTAACAAGACTAAAGTCATTTTTTCTGGTGAAACTGTTCCTGATAAGGAACGTGTTTTGCTTATTGCGAACCATAGAACAGAGGTTGATTGGATGTACTTGTGGGACCTTGCATGGCGAAAGGGATGTTTAGGATCCATGAAGTATGTCCTTAAAAGCAGCTTGATGAAATTACCTATATTTGGTTGGGCATTCCACATTTTAGAGTTCATCTCGGTGGAGAGGAAGTGGGAGGTTGATGAATCAAACATGCGCGAGATGCTTTCGAGTTTCAAGAATCCCATAGATCCCTTATGGCTTGCTATCTTTCCTGAAGGAACGGATTTCACGTAATTTCTTCGCCTATATTTGACATGCCTCTTCTGATTCTCTGTTATGTTTATAACATGCACAAGATCATGGTTTTAGTTATTTTTGGTTTTCAGTGATCAGAAGAGCGAACGGAGTAAAAAATATGCAGCTGATAATGGCTTGCCAATTCTGAACAATGTGTTGCTTCCAAAAACAAAGGGCTTCAATGCTTGTATAGAGGATCTGAGGAGCTCTTTGGATGCAGGTTACTGCTTGTCTTGTAAACCGTTCATGCTAGTATTAAAGTTTATTGGTTCCCTTGATGCTTTTTTAAATTTCGATTTTCTTATAGTACAAGGCGGTTCAAATGATGGAAAATATCACTAGCATGAGTAGAATTGAGAAAGGAGTTGTCCAGTCACATATTTATGCCCTTAAATTTTCGTATCATTTTCTAAGTTATCAATTTCAGTTCTTTCCATTTACATGTCTTTACATAACTTTTATTACATTTACATACCTCAATGAGAGTGTGGAATATACGTGACGTGGCATGTAAAATTTTTCTTACAATTAGGTCAAAATCTAACACATGGCAAAGGCTAATCACAGATATATACCGCTAAACTTTCATAAATTTTTTTTTCAGTTTCACACCTCAATTTTAAAAGTTAATTTTTTTTTTTTTGCAGTTTATGATTTGACCATTGGTTACAAACCGCGGTGCCCATCATTGCTGGATAATGTCTTTGGTGTAAACCCTTCTGAAGTGCATATTCATATCAGGCGCATTGACCTCAAAGAAATCCCGAAATCCGAAGACGAAGTTGGAGCTTGGTTGATGAATACATTCCAATCGAAGGATCAATTGCTGTCTAATTTTTATTCCTCAGGCCATTTCCCACATGAAGGTACAGAAGGGAACCTCTCCACTCTGAAGTGCATTGTAAATTCTGTGGCCGTAATGCTGTTGATTACCTTATGTACGTATTTCACATTGTGCTCATCAATTTGGTTTAAAATCTATGTATCTTTGGTATGTTGTTATCTGGCATCTGCGACCCATTTTAATGTTCGGCCAGTGCCGCTTCTTAGTTTTTTGAAATATCAATAGGTTTATGTACTTTGATTCAGTTTCCAGGTCAGCTGCTTCATGTCAGTTTTTTTTGGCAGCTACAAAATTGTTTCTACGTTTATGAACCACCCAGCAACTTTTGGTCGTCTAGGTTGCATTCTTGTTACAAATTGCATCTTTTTTTTCTGTTTTCTTTTTCCAACTTTCGCGCCACCATCACCCATCAACTGACTAGTTTGCTTTGGTCTTTGATGGCTCCTAATTGCTTTTTCCCTTTTTCTTTTTCCGTTTTCTGAAAGTTAATAGTTGGTCAGTGGACAAAATCTAATAGAATCCTTAACCATATTGTTAAATATAAAATTTGGTTCAATTTTAATGCATGTATTAAAATAAAAATAAAAATAAAAATAAAATATTTTAATAGTGATATTCAACTGAAAGATTACACTTCACTATTATTAATTTAATATTATACTGAAATTGGAGCAAATCAAACACCCAATAATAAATTAAGGTTTTTTTTCTTGGGTGATCCGATGCCAAAAACATGCTAGTGTAATTGGGCATCTCATGGACGTTAAAATAAGAGTCCCAGATGGAATGACAGCACTAGTAAACAAATTCGGTTTACACTGAAATAACAAGATAGAACATGCCTTCATAGAAGTGTAAAATTTCTGGCATCAGCATTTTGTAGGGAACATCTCCTCATAAAACCCATAACTCAAACTTGTCCCCATAATTTGCCAATCTCATCAAACATGCAACAACCAAATTTATTAATCCGACCCCTCTGGGAAAGATTCCAGTGCGTCTTGCTTGCCGTTGATATAGAATTCGACAATGGCTATCATGCGTGGAAGCTTATCCGGATGGTAATTTACATGAACAATTACAGGCTTGACCTTGCTCAACTTGGCACTTTTCCTCGCTGTCTTGAACAGGACCTTGCTGTTCATGAAGAGATAAAAATCCATAGTTCTCCTGGAAGCATACAGTCCATCATATCCTGGATGTGAAGGGAAGAAGAGTTCTTCATTAAAAACTGCCTGATCCCAAACCTTCCCGCGAGCAAGCCGATTTGCTACACGATCCAAGAGCTCGATTGAAGGAATTGTTGGCCTAATGAAGAAAAAGCCAGAGTTGTAAACCCAGATCCTCATTGTATGAGCATACCGTGCCCAACCCATAGCAGGTTCGTCGAAGACATCATCAAAACCGTAGGCTGTTAAATTGTTGTGTCCATCGGTCATCGACTCGACATCCGAGTCCCGGTGAAGATAATCAAAGGGGTTCTGCAAATATACAATGTCAACATCTGAGAGCAGAACACTGTATCCTAGCTGCAAGAACTCCCTCAAGATACGAAATTTCAATCCTGAAACAGCATGGTTTCCACCAATCTTTCCTATAGAGTCAATCGCCTCATCTTGATCTCTTTTATAAACGGGCACATCATTTGATTCACAAAACTCGACAATTTTATCGTCTAATGCAACAACCAAATAATTCGATATACCAACTTTCTTAATACTTTTAAACCAAATCTCCAACATATCTTTCACATTTGAATTAGCTAAAGCAACTATCACTTCTCTGTGCACAGCAATATTCTCCAATTTCTCTGCTAATCTGGGGTTTACAGATGCATCTGGGATAATCAGCGGGTTCGTTCTCAAATGCTTAACAGTACCGAAAGGTCCAGCTTTATGCTGATCACCTAACGCAGCTACTTGCAGTTGTGCGTGATGTTTATCCTGCTCGGAGAATCTAAGCTTGTCAGTCAACTCCTTCACCTGTTTCCTCAACTTGGCATTCTTCTCCGATGCGGCTTCGAACTCTTTTCTCAATATGTTCAGACTCTCGGATGATTCGCATGATCTTGACACAACCTAAAAGCAGGCAACTATCCTTACTCCATGTTTAGCATGATTCTTATGCCAGAAATCAGTTCAATTGCATCCTATTTACTCAATTCTTATATTTCTTCAAAATAGAAGAACAAGTTCATGATTTTGCGAGAACTCAATTCAATTTTAGTCAGTTCTATCAAATTACCTGAACCAATCTTGTCAACTTACTAAATCTCTTTAGCTATGAAAAATCTGTTCAAAGGAATTCATTTCCCCTAAAAATCTCTTAGTACATTATTTTTAACACCACCCAACAAATTATAATCAGCTACACTATATATATATATATATATATATTCTAATCATACAAACAAAAATGAAGCAAATTTGGATCTGGGTTTCTAACAATTAGATCAAAAACTGCTTTCTTTTTTGAAAAAGGGACAAGAAGAGAATGGAAAGGGAAATAAATACCTGGGAAATGGAAGTGGAGAAATGGGAAGAATTAGAAGTGAAAATTCCTGAAGGAAAAAAGAAAGCGAAAATGCATCCAAGAAAGATCCCAATTGCGATTGCGATTAAGATTCTTGATTTGCGAAGAGATTGTGGGCTGGTGCTGCTTCTCATCAACGGTCCTTCTCTGCGTCCACTCATTTCCTTTTTGTTTTAGGTTAAAATCTAAAAGATCTCGAATATCTCCTGCTTCTTGATCAGCAACAGAGAAACAAGAACATGGTCTCTTTCAGTTATTGGTGGGTTTCGTATGGTAATTAATAAAGGAGAGATGAAACATTAATATGGTGTTGACTCTGATAAAGGATTCAGTGCAGAGGGTAGTGGTCATCAGGAAGCAGCCATGAAAGTGGTGGATTGCATTACTTAATTAATGAATTTGTTAATAAGGGTTGTTGACATTGTGATAGTATTTGCTACATTAATTCTAATTACTTAATTAGATGGTCCTATTTCCGGTTCATTTTGGGTTTATTCCTTCAGGCAAAATAACAAATAATATAAAAATAAACATTTATTAATTTTCTCTTCCCATAAACAATGTGGAATAAATAAATATCATTTTAAGATAATTAGAGCTAATAAACAAAGGCCATTTGGAGGGAAAAATATTTAATAAATAAAATAAAACCAAGAAAAGAGAATTTTAGAAAAATGACAAAATTTAATATATATATATATATATTTTTTTTTTAATGCATGGGTATGCGATTGTATATTTAAATTAAAGAGGATAGGAAAGAAGAGAAGACGTATTCTTTAAAAACTTGTATTTTTCCAAGTAATAAGTCTTATGAACAATTTACCAACTTGTAACTCTAATCAAGAGGTGTCGACAACTTTATCATCCATGACTCTTATGTACACTGCTAACGCTAATCACGAAATTTAAGCTACTTGCTAACGTCTTGAACTACAACAACCTATTCTTCATCATCAGATTGTGAATCCTGTATAGTCCTTGGCGTGCCCTCGAAAGAACCATCGTTAGCTTGATTTTTTCCTGGATTAGTAGGTTGCTGAACCATTTGGTGTGCTGACCAGAAAATTCAGAGTAGAAAAGATTCAGATAGAATACAAGGAACTAAAAGGAAAGCATATTGGATCTTGATTCAATGTATACAAGTAGAAAGCTGAGTCATTTGAGCTAGTACGATATTTAAAAACCATTCATGTACATAGCATGTCTCTGAAAATTCAACACATTCAGTCTGTTGGACCTGGGATTGTCAAAATTCATACCTGATGTCAGAGCTTTCAGAAAAAAAGCCTTCAAAAACTTGAATTCTGCATGATGTGCAATCACAAACTTATCCTGCAAAGTCAGGAATCCATCAGCTCACTTTAATTCGGATTCCAGGACTTGTAGTTCAAGTAGTTCTCATGTTGTCTCATTGGAAAATTATTCCATGCCATTTAGCGCACACAAAAAGAAATCCACACTAAAAACCCGTTGTCTACCCTGATAATAAGATGAAGTTCTTACCATTTCACGATATACAAATTCTGCAACTTGATCGCATCTAGCTTGGTGCCTCAATAGGAACGGGCGCAGATGGCTCCTATACAGTTGTCTGGCTCCCTGTTAGACAATAAGCAGGGAGGTATCTGAGAAAGCTCAATGATGGGATTTTGCACTATAACATGTCGTGGCACGTTTTGTAATTAACAATTGCATAGCACTGAGACAACTATGAAGTTTTAACAAGTATAAGAAATCCATTACTTAGAAAGCTTACATCGACTGACGGAAGCTGTAGCCAAACAAGAAATGCAAACTTCACATGATAGTAAAGGGGAAACCTGATGAAGTGAAACAGTAGCTTTCTTAGTAAGAAAAATAATACATCTAGTCCAGAACAAAAGTCTGTCTTATCCAATAAAAGACTTATAATAGGGAATCTCTTATGCATATCAATTGCATTTTAGCATCAACGAACTATGATGTGCCATCGTTCATTTCCAGCAAAGACAACATCATTCTTTCCGTTATCATGCAAATTCAACATTAAACAACACCAGATAATCATATAGTACATCCCACTCTAAAATTGAAGATAAAAGAGTGTTGTAGAAACTGATTTAATAAATAATAATTCAGACCAAGTATGAGTTTCTCATACTTAGTTGGTCTCAAATCCAAATGCAGAGGAGAGTGCAATGGTGACTAATGGTACAAAGTTATATCATATCTCATTATTATGGATTCTGTTGGTTTAAGGTTGGGTCAATCCTACTAGCTAGGATGTAGTGATAAGTAATCCACGGTGAAGGGCTGTTGAGAACACATGAATAGGATCAACCTACAAAAGCGTCCACAACAAGGGCGTCCCTCCGAAAGGGACATGTAACAATAGCACCAGGATATGATACTAGAGAGCATGAGTTCCCGCATTATAGGAGGGCTTGAATAAAGAAGGCAAGAGCTCAGGAGAATCAGTTGACAGTTCAACTTCCATTTCAGCAGATGGTAGAATATAAAATAGCATCAAAATACATGCTAATACTAAACTCATGTCTGACAACAAAACTATTCAACTTTACGATGCTATCACTAAGTTCCGTTAGCTATATCAGTAGAAGGCTACACCTTAAAATCATTGAAAAAGAACAAGCTTGCAACTTACCAGGACAGAATCTTATCAGTGAACACTTCAGCAACACTGAAAGTTCCATAAGCTGCAGATAACAAAAGGCCAGTAATGATTGTAAGAATAACAATAAACTATAATTATCCAATATTATTAGGGCCAGAATCTACAGAAAATGATGTTCTACACCATAATTTACCAACAGCATTTTCTCCAAGTCAGAACATGTAAAGAAACACTCATTTATATAAAGGATATAGATGAATTAATACATACAGTAATTAAGAGTTCATGAAGCTATAAAAAAGCACGAAATGGTATTGAATGATACATGGCATCAAACTTCTATCATCCATATGAATTCTTTAGACATGAGCCTAAAATATAGCTCAAATCTAGAATGCAGTTCATCTGACAGTCTCAGTAAGTAAAAAACTAATTTTGTCAAAATGAATTACACAAAACAGGCATGTGAAAAGGGGTGCCTTTGTCCCTACACATCTCGGAAGGTAAAATCAAGCACATTCAAATGGCAACTATAAGCAAGTAATCGGCAAATAACTGTACTAAAAATGGAGTCAATATGACGAAGCTGTAATACGAGATTCCAACTGTTGGGGATTTCTGTTTGACAACTCAAATCTATTATTTCCAATTTTTTTCATTTAATTGATTGAATTTTTCAAGTTTTTCTAAAACATCAATTCACGTGCTTTCTCAACGGTCTGATTGACACCTAAAGAGAGAAAGCAGTAGAGAAGCAAAATAAACTAACCAGCCCAATAAAGAAGCCATTTGTGTTGTTGAATTGGATCATTACTCTCGACAGCTTTGAAAGTTGAGTAAACAGGTAAAATAACCCCAACAGTACAGCTGCATTAAACAAGAATCCTTCATCACCAAAAGTAATCCTTCTTTTGTTAAAATCAAACATAAAAAGTTGTTAAAGACTCTGAATTTCAACTAAATTCCATAATTAAAATCGATGTACATACCAAGCAGTACGGACGACAATGTTTGTATTGATTGGTGAAAGGAGAAGCTGCAGTCCAACCTCCCCAAAATAAAAACACACAAACAGGTTAGAAATTTTTCTATGGAGCTCAAATTCAGGAGCTAAAAAGAATCTGATACTGACCTCCATTGAAAATTGTATGCGAAGAACAGTAAAAATCCCAAAGAAGTAATTAAGGAGCAGGATTTGAGATGTTTATTTGGGTAACGATGGGATTATAACGGATTTTTAAAAGAAAATTATCATCCAAGACTAGAATTCGGATGGCAGTCGTCCCTGTCTTGCAGTCGATATTTGATACTTATCTCCATAAAAATAAGATTGTTATAATTCATTTTGTAAAGCATGAAAAGCAAGCTGAGGTGTCGTGGTGTAGTTGGTTATCACGTCAGTCTAACACACTGAAGGTCTCCAGTTCGAGGCTGGGCGACGTCAGTCAGTAATATGAGGATGAAAGAATCAAAGTGTATTTTTTGGAGATAAAACTGACCTCAAGTCACTATTTTAATATATATATACAGTAAGGATATGGTGCATCACATGCTCATCTTCTTGCCAGTCCTTTTCTGCATCCGGATCGAAGGCAAACAAACATCAAAAGAAGAAAAAGAACTTTGAAAGGACACTTACTATAAAAGATATAAACTAATATCCAGATGGGCTTCACCTAAATATCAAGAGCATTCAATGAAAATGTAAAGAGTTAGAGTGCTACAATTCTTGATAGCCCATTTGTTTTGGCTTCATAACTAAATTTTAAAGTTTCTCTTCTTTTTAGATAACAACGTTATTATTTTTTCGGACCAGAATCGTAACTAAAATGATAACATTGCAAGTTTAGATCATGTTTGGCAGTTCGCCAGGCACAGCTATGTACTTGGCTTCTAGTGTTTTTCTGGTGCGCTTTCCTTCTTAAAACAATCAGAAATTACATGTATATGTGATGTTATATCTAGTTGTATCTGGTACGTTTTTGCATGTTTGTATGATTTTGAAATAATATAGAGAAAAGCTATGTTCAGATATACTCCTTGCGATGGCATTACATTATGAATACAACTTCACATATGAACACCACATTTATTTATAAGGACGAAGCACATCTTGGCAGGATAATCAGCAACAGAAAATTCAATCATTTCTAACAGTTCAAGCCCTGTCAGCTGGAATCCACACGGTATGATCAGCCGGAAAGAAATGACAAACGTCTGTCAGTCCAGGTTTAGATCCGATTTCTTTAAATGCTTTGGTGGTCAGGAATCCAAACAGAAGTATCCATATGGCAAATTGCAATGGCTTTGAATTTATCTCCATTCTCACCAACGAGTGAAACCTTGGAGTCACTACTGACATGGCAGTAAAAGACTGCGTAAGGGTAATTCATGAGATGACATCCTACAATATCTGGGGTCGGTATCTCCTCAGGTACTTGGCTAATAGCGTAATCTTGCACTGTTAATGGTGGAAAATGTAGTAATTAGCTTGCGGTCATCTTTCATGCTACGTAGCCTTAGAACATTATTTTCTAATGAAGCGGGATAGAAAGGAATGATGTTTTGTTTTGGCAGGAAGATAATCTAAAGCTTTGATTCCTAAAGGTGGCCTCTTATCTTCATCAATACAATCACCCTTTTTGATTGATTTTGGTACGAGATTGGGTTCACCTCAAAATCAATGGACCAAGAAAAGAGAGAAGAGAGCAGTGAAAAGCAAAGATGCCTTTCATATCCTGTCTGTGATGATCTTTTTATATTTCTTTTGGTTTTTTGCTGCCCTAATCATTTCAAGATGTCAAGTTATTGGGTAGCAAGTAATAAACATGTGTTTAGTATATATTATTTTATTTATTAAATAGCTCAATATAACTAATAAAAATTTAATTAAAATATTAACTAATTTCATAATTATTATAAAGTACGTAATTCTTTATTATTTATTACATTTTTTTTTGTCAACATTCCTAATTAACGTAACTTAATTAAAGGATTGTGTTTAATATTTATCTCTACAACTTTCAATAGTTGTAATTATGAAATAACATAACATGTCAAATTAACAAATTAAAATAAAGTTTGTTGAGTTTATATAAAATAAGATTAATCCATTTATGATTTTAAAATAAATTAATGTGAGAATGAGAAAAACTGAAGAAGCTCCGGGAGATGTTTAGATGAAAATGGAATGACTTGGGCCTCTTGTTTAGGTATGGAAGGAGGAGTATAGCTTTAAGTATCCAATTAATGGCGAAAAATGTAGTAATTTGGTTGTGGATGCTAGGTAGCCTTAAAACATTAATCTTGTCATCAACTTCCTTTACTCCATTTTTATCATTATTATCGGGTTTTGGTTCAAAATGCTTGAATGAAGAACTGTCATCTTGAGAATTCTTGGATGATGAACGGTATCCATACCAGAAGTGATCGGGTTTCGGCTCAAAATGCTTGAATGAAGAACCTTCATCATCTTGTTTCAATGATTTTGAATGAAAGAACAGCTGAGAATCCTTGAATGCATGATTATGTTTACCCAAACCTTCATCTTGGGCCAAATCCTTTTGGGCGTCCAATTTCAAAGCAAACTAAGGTCAAAAGAAAACAAGAAAATATTAGACCATTTTTTATGTAATAAATTAACAAGAAAAGGAAATAAAAATTCAAACTACTT
The DNA here is from genome assembly GCA_948192965.1 of Dalechampia spathulata. Taxonomy (NCBI): domain Eukaryota; kingdom Viridiplantae; phylum Streptophyta; class Magnoliopsida; order Malpighiales; family Euphorbiaceae; genus Dalechampia; species Dalechampia spathulata. Next base: position 14,039 of record CANYBF010805655.1, read on the forward strand.
TATGACATGCGGATTTCAACAAAATTTTCAAATTATAAATGAGGAAAGCATGCATTAAAATTTAATAAATAAATTATTAGTTATGATATGTTAGAAAAGAAAATGTAATTGAGTGTATGTGTGGGTGTATATATACATGTATGTGTGTATGGATGTATATAGAGAAAGTGGGTGGAAGGAAGAGTTGCTTACCAAGAAGATAGAGAGAAGAGAGCAATGAAAGCCAAGATGGGTTTCATATTTTGTGTGCATAAAGCATGGGATGAATGTGATGAACGACCAAAGCTTAACCCTATTTATAGGCATATTGTGATAACTCTCAAAAAGTAGTAGAATGGGGTATAAGAAGAGCTTTGTCGCTTTCTCCATCAAACCTGACTCTGACTCGAATCTCAGAAAAGTGATCTTAATTTGCGTGGTTAAAAATCAAATATCAACCAATAATGATGATGTGTTTCTTTTGTTATTTTTCTGAGATATTTGGGATGCATCATTGAAACACAATATATATAATTTAGTTTTTATTAAATAGCTAAGAAAATAACTAATCAAATGTATGAAATTGATCTACAAGACTCATACAACTTGTTTAATCAAAAATCTTTTTCTATTTTTGTTCAAAATCGTATAATTTGTTTTAGCTCCGAAAATAAAATAAAAAAATAAATTCAATGAAAGGGTAATTTAACAAGTTTAAGTTTCAATTGGATTATAATTAATTCAATCAAATATACATAAGTTTAGACATCTACCACATAGGAGCAGCAAGAAATGATAATACCATCATTGCCGGCCAAAGCATTCCAATAATTTAGAATGTCTGTAACATACCGAATAAACCTTAAGAACTTGCAAACCTTCATCAGAAATCGAAGCTACTAATCTTCAGGTTTTTCATCCAAATAATTCCTACTCCTATGACCAGCTCTAATGCTCTTGCTAGTCAGACCACAATCCAGTAAAAGCTTCTTTGCAAGGAAGATGCCAGGCATTTCCTGTCAGGAAAATTTCATGAATAATACATACTATACATACATACAAATATATATAGACTTCTTCAGATGTTGATCCCAGGACTGGAGTTAAAACCATGCCTAGAGTAGAGAACCTTGTGGCATCAACTGTATTCAAGATTAAAACGTATGAGAAATCATATTGTCAATGCTTGAATTCCATAACATAATAAAGCCTGATCTATCTAACATGTCAAACCAACAAAGCAAGAATTAAGAAAGAAACATTAACAACTCATGCAGTTGAATATGATGGTGCTAATATTTATGCAAGACAATCGACAAACATATACTTGATTTATACATGTCTAGATATAAAAGTGTATGGTTGAAGACCACAGGAGCTTTCCGTAGCATGAAAACCATGTTCTCCAACAGGAAAACTTCAGTGCAAATTCATTTACTTCATGCATCATGCAACACAGAGATTTCAGACGCACTATGGTTATATCATATTATAGTACAAATCGCGATAACATGCCATCAAGAAATCAGAAATTATGTTTGAAACTGGAATACTTGTGTGAGCCACATGTCTTTGATCAAATTCACAACGTGTTTTCCTTGAACTGAAGCTTATCAGTGTTACCCTGGAGATGTTAACTACGGTTGCAAACAGGAGACAAATTTCATGTTTGAAAGCACCTAAAAGCTCTGCCAAGTTCCAGAAACTATTAAGAAGAATATTAACTTGCACTCACTTAGAAAAATTGCTGAAATTAACTGGTGTATGAAAATCAGTAGGTCTCTATTCACATGACTCCAAAGGAATGGCTACTTTGTCATAACTGAAGAAATTTTATCTTGACCAGACGGCTGAATTGAACTTCCTGCTGTAGTTGTTGATACAAATGAGTTAGAAGGGGTAGGAGCCAATGGCCCCATCGGTCTTGAAATTGGTGGCCTTTGAGAATTCATATTCATAGGGGGTCTAGGAATTGAGTTGGCTAAATTCATTGCAACTCTATTGGTGGGAAATGTTGGTGGCATCGCTCTAGATGAAGATGGCGGTATTCCAAGTCGGGTCGCAATTATTTGTGCTCTCTCATGGTACAGCCTTTGCCTAGACCTGTCAAGCTGCTCTCTGACTCTCATTATTATATGGTCCATTTCACTGAAGAAAGATAATTTCATTTCCAGCTTATGCAACTGCAACAAAAGGTAAGAAAAGTCGACTTGCTGTAATCAAGTAATTAACATAAGACATTGAGAACTCATTAGACTATGTAGTTACCTGCTTTTCTATCAATGATGCCACAAGTTGTTGGATTTGGTCTTCCTCCTGGTTCGCAAGAACTTTCGCCTTAACTGTTGCTGCTGCAAGTGCAGAAACTGCAGCAGTCTTTATTTTATCGATGTTGTGGTCATCTTCATTCTCCTTACAATCAGATCTCTCTTTCTTACTGTTCTTTTGGTTCTCAGCTGCATAGAACCAAGTTGCAGAAATAAATTCAGAAGGAAACAACAATTCCAGGTTCACAAACTAATTGCTAAAATCTCCTAGCACAACAAAAAAATTCTCTAGATTCATGCTTTAAATTCCACCATCAAGAAGCTAACCAGACCCCATACAAGCACATAAACACAGACACCAGAGAGAGAGAGAGAGAGAGACCAGTAGTTGCTCCATTTTCAACCACTGAGTTTGGTGCAAGAGGTTGCTGAGACTCTATGTTTACATCGTTTGGTGTTCCTGCATGGTTAGAGAGATCTGCTGAATTCGAATTCATTTTTTGCGGCTCCTCATTGTTCTCTGGTGGCAATGAATCTGACACCACGTCTACATCCTTTGACACCTCTGCAGCTTGAGAGGGCTCCTCAGCTGCTGATTGTTGCTCTTTCTTATCAGAAGGATTCGAATCAGACACCATATCAGTGTCCTTAGAGACCTTTGCAAGCTGAGAATTTGCAGCATTTAAAGATCCTTCTGCCTTCTTGATGGAACTTGATGGACGTTCAGACTTGGATGGGATATCATTTAACTGTTTCAACTTACTTGTTTGGGATGCCTTTTCTAACTCTGATTCATTTGATTGCTTCATTTTTCCAGGTTCAACAGCAGCAGTGTCTGCATTATTTGCAGTCTTTATTTTCTGATTGGACCCTCCTGAAGCTGAACCTTCCATCTTGTCACTGACATCACTTGATGAATCTCTGACAACCAACACTTTGTTTCCTTTCTGGGTTTGGTTCTCTCGATTCTCTTTTGTAGCATCTTGATCAGCAATTTCAACAGCAGTGCTGCAAATATCTTACACCATGAGACAGAAAGCCAAACAGCAACGGAAGAACCATAAACATGCGAAAAAACAAATTTACCATACCAATCAACACTAGCTGCTCCCTTCAGCTCATCCGGTGGATCTTCCAAGAGAAAGCAGTGCCTTGTTGCCAGCTGCATTGCTGGGGAATCACTATTTAAAGACTTCAAAGAACACTGAATAGAAGCAGTGGCAACATCTCTTCCCACCAATTTTCCCAAGAATGCTGCCTGTAGAGGGATAACATTGAAGTTAAAAGACATAAGCTACATTCTGAAGATGAAACTACATTACGAAATTTTACTCCTTCCGACAGTGTACATGATGTATTTTACTAGTTTGGACTTTATTGGAGGGTAGCTTTTATATGTAATAGTGGAAGTTAGATGCGTGGATGGATATTTATCATGTGTAGACTCCAGCAACATTATCCTCTGTCAACTACAATTTCACTTTAGCAACACGTTTCTCTCTCTTCAATTTTAGATCTGCAATTCTCAAGAGCATGTTTCATGGCTACCCATTCCACCTTTCTACTTGCACTGAACAAAGGCAAACTGATACAAGTAGAGATAAAAGGACAGCGAGGTGCATAGAGACACATGTCAAAATATGGACGGAAAAAATGATTTGTCACATGTCCAAAAATATAATAGCAAACTGTTCTCATAAAGCACATTTTTATATCATATGCCAGAAAATTTCTTTTATCAGGGAGCATATCTATTTTTGGCAAAGTAAACCTCACAATCAAGTAAGAATATGTTGATGCCATGCTACTTTTTTGACAATAGCAAGTTCATTGCACAAAAGCACATGATGTAATACCAAACTCTTTTACACATTAACCGGTTTACTTACCAAAGCCATGACAGGATTTCCAGCTTCAGCAAATGAAAGTCGGTTTTCAGAAGGAGAAGGATAACCAACACTTTCAAATGCTTCTGTAAGAGCTTTGAGAGCAACATTTTCAGCCGTATGTGAAGCAGACTTCACTTCACCAGTATCTTTTGATTTAGAAGTTTCATCACCAATAATAACTTCACTGGCATTGTTAGGTTTGACAGTCTCTTTACAATCTTTAACTTCATTTGCATCTTCCATTGGGGAAGTCAAGATCTGATCCTCCTTAGCACCATTTTTATCCCCATTGTTTTCAGTTTCATCTTTAGGAGCTGAAGTTTCATCAGTAGTAGCAGGTGGATATGTACTTTCTTTGGAATTCCCATCTATATAATCGTCACAGTCAAAAAACACATCCTCAATAGGCATTTGTACAAAATGCAATATACATTGAGCTTTTGTTTTTGTGGCAACATGCTCAGCAATCTCATTCCAATTTTCTTTGAAAAGTTCCAACGCTTCAAGGAGAAGTAAGGTCTCCTGATCAGTCCACTTTCCACTACTCATGCCAGGGGCCTCAGCATGCTCCATAAGAATAAAATCAGATGAAGCCATGTCTGAGCCAAATTTGCCATTATTGAAGCATTCAGCACATAAATCATAATCAGCCTGTCAACAATAACATAATTATAAACAACAAAGATAATGGTGAAAATGCATTTGCCAAACTAATCAGTAAATCAACCCTACTAAACCTTGGCTCTGAGTTAACAGGGGTTAGCTACCAAACTAGTCATCAAATCTTACTATGATATGAAAAATTAAAAATTTCAGCATCTTCATGTTGATCTAGCAAATGGCCAGGGTCAGTAAGGGCCGACATGGGCCATCTCCATTTGTGCACCAAAATCCTACTATGGTCAACCAGAAGATGACACATCTCATTAGCACGTTTGGCTTGACCAGACACACCACCTTTGAGTTCAAATGGGTGCATAACTAATACTTTACATTTGAATAACAACTTAGCACATTAATGTACTTCTTTATTATACAGCAATTAGCTAGCAATTGATAGATAACAAAAACAAAATGCCAACCTGTGTCTGGCAATGGTAGCGCTTTCGAGAGCAATCAGCTGAACAAGAATTGCAGTGGTACTCAACACCTTGTCCATCAGGCCTCGCCAACTCTTCTGCAATTGAAGACTCCGGAAATAAGCCAGATGGCAAAGCTGGAGTAGAGACATTGGATTTAGGAACAATGGAAGTGCAAGGTTGAATGCTTTCAAAACGAAACAAGTTCTCAAGCAACGAATCCTTCTTTGGTGCTACATCATCATCGTCATTGGCAGGAGCAGGAGAGTCTTTTTGAAGGAACGGGTGGAAATTTATCAAACCCCAATAATCCAAGAACTCTAACACTTCTTGCTTTACATCCATGTCGGCAACCTCAAGCTCATTCAGATCTTTTAATTCAATCTGTTCATTAGGATTTACATGAAACTTTTTTACAATCCAATTGCGTATCTCCATATAGGTATCAGGTGTGCGGATATCCGACTTTCCATTGAAGAATGAAGGCAGCACACGCTCTTCAAGTGGATGAATTTTCGTCCAGGAAAACCAGCCTGTAATCCCAAGAAATCAATATTGGCACAGTTCATCAATTTCTAGGATAGCAACAGGACACGCATAATTTCAAAATCCTTATTTTTCGACCAAAGCTTTGTAGCATTGCCATCAACCATATCCAATAGATAAGCATAACCAATGGCAAAAAAATTCGAAAACTTAGTTTCAAAGGCAATTTTAACGAAAAAGAAAGAACTACAGTGTCTTCTTCTGTAGTTTTTTTTACTGATATTTCCACTGGAATGAATAACATGCAAATACCAAAACAGAACTCAGTCTAGAACCTCACTAAAGCAAAAAAAAAAAAAAAAATAGAAACTCACCACAGTGAGAAGGAACGACATGAGCGTTAGCATCACGAGATCTAATAGCCTCAAATTCCAATTCTATCCCAGCCTTCAACTCCTCTATTCTATTGGCCTCCTCCTCCAATGCTGCTACAGTCGCCGCTTCCATTTGCTTGTCCTCCACCTTATATACTCGACCTCCGCCAACAGCCGCCTCTGCCGATACCGCCATAGCTCCTAAATTGTTAGGGCTTTGCCTTGCTCTAGTCAACGGGCCTCCGTTATGGATCGGAATCTGAGAGATCGCCGCTTTCTCTCTTGTAAACCTTTTCGACGGCGTAGATGACGCGTTTGACACTGATAGCGCGTTTACTTTCCTTTTCTGCCCAGCAGCTCTCCTCCGAGACGATAACGCCGGCTCGGCTGTTGCCGGTGAGTCTCCTCCTGCCGGTTTGTCCTCCATTTTCTGAGCGAGGTTTCGTCCAGGGGCCTTTCTTTGGGTGTCTATAGAGTGAAGATGATGATATACACCATTTTTGTGAATTGCTATCAGCAGATAAGAATTCACTGTTTCCACGTCAAGCGACGTGTGCTGTTTCGACAAATGCGTTAGAGATGTATCTGGCAATAGTGTTTTCTTAGCATTTGTGGATTATTGCACTTTTTTCTGATTGCGTGTTGTTGCGTTCCAGGAGAAAGTGCTACGAGGTTCAAGTAAATGTTAATCTCAGCCGTTGAAAAATAATCTACGGTGTTAAAAAGAGGATATTTTAAATACTATTTTAGTGTGTTTTTTTTGCGTGAATTTGGAAGATTATGTTTTGTTGGGAAGAGATTAAGTTATAGTTAGAGAAAAAAAAAGATCAAGTAATTCTAAAAAAAATAAATTCCAAAATTTTAATTTATTTTTTTAAAAATTAAGAAAATAATTTCCGAATATTTATTATACACAAATTGTGAATAAAAACCGTGGATTACATAAGGCTGAGAGGGGATGTTGGAAGGCATATATGTGCAGGTGGAATTTGATAGAAAGTTATTTGCCAAATGTGTGTAATTGAACAAAAGGTGGCAACCAAACTTTACACATGTGAACCATTCAGTTTGCCGATATCACATGCACTAATTTCGAAATGAACAAGAATCCTCATCGTCAAAATCAATCACTTGTAAATTCTGAAAGGGTCGAGGAGTTCACTACAAGAAATTATTCGGATGCATGATGTTATTTATAATGCTGTCATTGAAAGAATGCAGAATATCTTTGTTTAATCAAAGGAAAAGTAAAACATTGAAGTAGCAGCAGCACGACTCCTGAACAATGACGAACATGGTGCTTAAAACAAATCCAACAGAATCTGAACAAATAAAGCAGTTTCATAGAAAAGCGTCCAGAATTGGCACCGGTATCAACGCCGACGGATTTGCTTCCAGCGAACATGTAATGTACAGAATAACCTTCATATCAACAGGATTCACGAAAACGATGCCCAATCATTTATAACACTTGTGAAGTAATTTCAGTAATGACAAAGAATCGGCCCCATGATTTAGCACTCACATCCTGTTGACCTTGGCTGAGTGCTAGTTCCAACATCAATGGTGTCTGGCAAGTATCTTCACAACCGTCAAATTGCCACCAAGAAGAAGCATGAGAAAAAATAAAAAAAAGATAAGTTAGTGAATCTCACATGATTCCAACAGAAAATGAGTGAATGCTGAAATCATTCGAAGATAGAATGCAAATAAATCTTCTTTTGCACAATATGTAAGTTCATCACGAACTTTACATATCACGACTCCTTGCACATCTCATATTACAAAAGTATTACCCACCCGAATTTTAATTTATTTCCTTCCATTTCAGCTTGATTAGTGTGTGTGATGAAACATTTTGAATAATTAGGGTTGAATTCAATACTTTTTTTCGAAAAGATCAAGTATCTGCTGGGATATTGTTACAAGTAGGGTGCCAGCCATAGGATGACAAAATTGTAGAAACTACCTGATGGGCATTCCAAAATATAGCTAAAAATATACAAAAAACTGTACATAGGCGTGCCAATTGAAATTGATTAGCTTTGCAACTTACATCTCTTCTTCTTCCCCACTCTTGAGAGCATTCTTTGCTATGCATTGGAAAGCTTCTTCCACATTTATACCTTCTTTAGCAGAAGTCTCAAAATATGGGATATTCCCTTTTGATGCACACCAAGCTCTTGCCTTTTTTTCTGAAACCTGAGTTGAAGGAGCAGCATCATTACTGAACTTAAAATGTGAAAGAACATCAAGAAACATGAGCACCAACATGGATAGAAGCGTACAGTTCTATACATGTAATTATCAATATATAAATTGTATATCTAAAATTAAGTTATCAGTGCTTAAATTAACAAGCTAGTTTACATGCTTGCTCACAAACTTGAACAAGTCAGGTGTAGCCTACTTGAACTCCACTCATTTGCACATACACACATAGAAGCGTACAATACAGCATGTTCAAGAAGGTACCTACCACTCTACTGTTTCCACCATCCACATCAACCTTGTTACCAAGAACAACAAATGGAAAATTCTCTGGATCTGAGGGACTTGCCTGAAGACATGCAATTGCACATTTATATTAAGAGGACAAGTAATCAAATCATGGATTCTACTTTATTCTTTCCAGTAATTTGTGGATAGAAAAATAGGTATACCTGAATAAGGAACTCCTCCCTCCAGTTATTAAGGCTATCAAATGACTTCATTGAATTAACATCATACACGAGGACACAGCAATCAGCACCACGATAGAAAGCAACACCAAGACTCTGGAATCTTTCCTGGCCAGCTGTATCCCAGATCTACCAAAACAACAGAACCTTAGAGGTTTGTCTTGCCTATAGCACCCAAAAAAAAGAACTGGCAGAACATATAGTACAGTGGCATATGACATGACAAGTAAAAAGAACATGTTTTGTCATTGTAATAAGGAAAAATTAATAAGCATGACAGGTGCAACCACAGTGTTAACGCTGCCTTGGCATGCCAAAGCCACGCAACCACCAACTTAGAAGGACATCTAGCAAGACTAACCAACCACCTAAACAGATCAGAAATGTAGAATCAGGACAAAATGATACCGACTCAGCATACACAAAGAAAGTAGCACACATACGATAATGGCAAGGCTTGCAGGAAAAGTGCAAGCATCTAAAACTCATTCTTTCTCACACACTCCACAACAATCTCACTGTGCCAATTGCATAACAAACATAAAAATAAGATTTTCTATAAGAAATAATAAACCATAGGTTATCATTCCAAGTAGTACTTATTGCATGAGTAAATTTAATGTAAAACCACAAATCACATAAGCTAGGCCATGTAATGCTACCAACCTGTAAAGTGAAAAGCCTATCTTCAAACTGCACTTCCTTGGTCAAGAAATCAGCACCAATTGTCGCCTTGTATTGATTGCTAAACTTCTTGTTTACATATCTAAAAAGCAATAAGTCAAGAAAAACTAATAGGATATCCAAATATAAGAATCATTGCATATAATGTCCACGAACTGCTCCCTAAATAGACCAAATCACAGAATCACTAATGGCATCGTCAAAAAGCTGAAGGATACTGATTCATCAAAGAAGTCTTTCCGACCCTGTAAAGATAGAAATACAATGAAATGATATTAGCTAAATCTTCATCAAGAACAATGCCATTGGTACACAAATAATGATTCAAATGGGACGCTCTAATAAACCCATGGTTTAACATAAAACTTTAGCAAGAGTAATCCAATTAAATAATAGAATTCAGCTCTTGCTGAATCATGTCTATATCAGCAAGAATTCATTTCTTTCAAATAATTAAAAAACAGATGAATGTAAAGTATTAAATCATAGCAAGCATGAGATATCCATACATGAGAACTAACTAAATAGAACACAATTCAGCTGAAAACTTATATTCCTGCATAGTTTAGGCTATCCAACACACTAATCTAAATTACTAACATTCATTGAACCTAGAAAAACACAATTCCATAAAAAAAACAAAAGAAATGTTTGATCAGCCCAAAATGTTAAAAATAAAACGTTAAATTAATTGAGATTAAATTGTAAGAAAATTTAAAAATGAAGATCCAAATTGGAAAATCAAAACTCTAGCAAATAAAGAAAACGTAAAAAAAATTAAAAAAAAATAAATACAGGTAAAGGTAGACTAACCCGCTGTCGCCGAGGATGATGACTTTCAAAAGAGTTCGACGACGAGAAGGCATCGCTTAATCGATTGATTGATTGATCTAGATATTATATTGATCGGTGATATCGATCGGTCCTTTCTTTTAGGGTTTGTACAAGAATAAGAGATTCTACGCTGCTTTCTTCTAGTTCTACGATCAGGCGACCACCAAGAAACTCGAAGAGCTTTTTTTTTTCTCTTAGTTGTTAGTATCTGTGGAAAGCTGGCTCTGATCTGTAATTCGTCTTTTTTTTTTCCCTCGTATCGTACGGGAGGGTTCTGGAATTACAGGTTGGTGATGAGACTGAGTTTTTTTAAAATTTATATGAAATTTTATTAATATATGACAATTTACTAATTAATAATGCATGAAATTAATTTTTAAAATTTTCATTTTTATATAAATAATATATATCTAATATCTAATAACTAATCTTAAGTTCATAAAAATCATTTTCGAAGGTGTAAAGAATTGAGAATTTTCAATTCAAAATCGATAAATGCTTTTGAAAGAAAAATATGATAAAAAAAACTTGTTGAGATAATTTAGCTAATTTATGAAAAGTAATATATATATATATAATGTGAAACACAAGTTTACAAATCGGGTTATTAAATTATCATTAAAATAATTGTATAATGATAATTAATTCATTTAAAATTTAATTATTTTAATTTTGATGTGGATATAATATCAGAATATCATTAATCTGTGCTTTTTTTCTTTACTTTTAATAAAACTAAAGTTTCGAAAATGGTAGTAGAAAAAGGCGGTAAATAAAAGTAATTTTACAATTGAAATAAAAAACATTTAAAATAATATTAAATAATATTAGACTCGATTTCTTGAGGATTCCACAAGAAAAATCACACATGTTAACGGAGGGAGGACAAAACACGACATGCTATGGATGGGGATAAGTTGGCAAGCCCCAACATGTGAGAACAACTTGCTATACTATTCCACACAGCGCGTGTCCTTCAAATTTTCTGTATGCGATGATAATAATTAACTTCTCAATAATATTTATTCATTAAATAATATATATTAATATAACATATAAAAATATATAACCAAGAAAGTTTGTTGCCATATTTACGTAAAAATAAAAGTTTTACTTTTTTTATTTTTCAATCATATCAAAAAATATTTTTAATTATTTATCAAAATAATAACTGTTTTTGTTATTATTATTATTATTATTATTATTATCCAACTCATTACTACATTTAGAATAATTACAAGATTAAACCATATTTAAAAAAATTAAAATAGTTAAATTTATCTTTTTTATATTGGAATTTGGAATTTCAGTTATTATACAATTCATTGTAAAAATAAGTTTTCTATGCAAAAAGAAATTCCTTTTTCTTGAAAGTGAAATAAAAATTTATTATTAAATATAATAATGAGATTGTCAAAAGATGCGTATCTTTTTCCTAATTTTAGACTGCTTTTTTTTATTCACATTTGTATTTATTTGAATATTCCAATATATATATATAATTTAATATATTTTTAATGTTTTATATATGTGAAGATTCGTATGAATATATAAATATTCATATCTAGAAATAAGTTAATATATGTGTGAGGGAAAATAGAAAGAACAAGGGGGTAAATTTAAAATGATGATAGTGATTAAAATTATTATAATATTTGAAAGGGGTATAATTAGGGTAATAAATGTGTGATTAGTAATGATGGAGCAGCCACTCCTTTTCAACGTTACTTTTAATATTCTAATTAATTAATTAATATATTATTGAGTTAAATTTCAATTAATTTTGTTAATTACAAGGTTTAATGTACTTAATAAGTTAATTGATTGATTAATTAATTTGTTTTTTAATCTCAATAGGATTTACGTGTCATTCACGGCACCTATTTATGTTTAACATGTTTTGGACTTTTCTTAATCTTCTCCATTCTGCGATGGACTTGAATTTTCTTTATTTTTTTTCTGAAAAAAAATGTAAAAATTAATAGCCGCCTCTTCCTTTTTATGTTGAACTCTCTCTCGATTATTCTTCATCATGTTCTTCTTGTTTCTCTGCAAGCAATAGTTACAGACCTCTTTCATGGAGAATTTCCAAATGTTGTTGTTTCCATCTTTGTCAACAACAGCGCCGTTTTCATCTTCTACTTCTTGTTCTTCATCATCGTACATGGTGAATAACTCTAATTCTAATGTCACCGCCAATTTCAGAGAAGGAACTGACAGTGCATGTGGATTCTTGGGTTTGAGGACAGAAAATGATCAGATTTCTTCTTCACCACCAAGAACAGAAGCCAAGGGTATCGATTTCCTCTCTCAAAATAATTATCAACAAGGAGCTTTCTCGGTTGGGTCTGAAAGCGAGATTAAATCAAGAAAAAACAAGGGTCATGAGAAGAAGACTAGAAAGGCAAGATATGCTTTTCAAACAAGAAGCCAGGTTGACATTCTTGATGATGGTTACAGATGGAGGAAATATGGTCAAAAGGCAGTTAAAAACAACAAGTTCCCAAGGTTTTCTTTCACTCATACATCTTCTTTTTTATCTTTTCCCTAGGCTTATCGTAATATTGGAAATTTGGATATACTTGCATGCAGATATCTTGTTATTTTACTATAGAGCATGAAAACCAGGATATTTTTCCGATACCAGATTCCCCTAATCTAATTCAAATGATTTGAGTTTATATATTCATACATTCTATTAGGGTTTTTCGTCATGCTATGATCCCTGACAAAGCCACCTCCCTCATCATAACTTATCTGGATTATCATTTGTGCTTCATTAATATGCTTGTAAACATGTACGGATTGTTCATCATTAATAATCAAACCACATTATATATGTAATTTGTAAGAAATGTTTATGATTTCACATGCATTTTTACATAGTTTGGGAGCTGCCACTAAGCATGCAAGAAAGCTTATAAACTCTTATCCTGCAATCCTACTTCAAATAAATGAGTAATAATGATGGAATTGGCTTGAAAGATTATAATATGATGTGGTATCGTATATTGCAGGAGCTACTATCGTTGCACACATCAAGGATGCAGTGTAAAGAAGCAAGTGCAGCGGCTAACGAAGGACGAAGAAGTTGTAGTAACAACTTATGAAGGCATTCATTCTCATCCCATCGATAAGCCAACTGATAATTTTGAACGTATTTTATCCCAGATGCAAATTACACCCCCT
>CANYBF010805976.1:0-21225 GCA_948192965.1 Dalechampia spathulata
CAGAGCGAGAGAAAATGAGGAAAGGCATGTTGGATCATATATTACAGGATTCCATAATGGAATCGTATATTATATTTCCTCCTTCGAGAGTTGAGTCTCGAGACATAGGCATAACAAAAGGGCCTACGGGCCAGGATTACAATTGTCCTCCTTCGGGAGTTGAGTACCGGTACATAGGGATCCAGCATGGGAATATATTGTGCACAATAAGGGAAAAAGGAAAGAGAGAAGAGAGTACAGAACAGGAAGAGAAAACGGGGCAACATAGCATTGCATAATCTTGCCTGTTACTTGACATGTTTGTCTATGTTTTATGCGTGTATGATAGCTAGTACCACTGAGTCTTCGACTCAGCGTTTATCAATTGATGAACGTAGGTTCCGAGCCTACTGTAGAAGGCCCAGAGCAGTGATAGCCAAGGTCAGCTGAAGGGTGGATTCGTCAACAATCCCAATCTCGAATGGTCTGGAGCAGCCAAGCATACGTTCTTTTTGTAATCTTGTATTGTAGCTTGTATATATTAGAGAGGCAGTAATGTAATTGTAGTTTGGTGGTGGTTTGTACGGATAATGTAATCAGAACCGTTGTATATTAATGAATATACTTGTTTATAGACATGTTCATTCAATCGAATGTATGGTGTTATCCAGGGTTATGTTTGGTTCTGTTTGATGATTTTATCGTCATACTATTTGTTGTCCCCATACGACGTTTATTTATACATGTACAGGTATCCCTTGTAGTGTATGCAACGGTTTTCTGTACGGGAGGTCGTTGTGTATGCTACGGGAGCATGTTACTCCAGGTATGGGCTGGGCGTGATATAATATATATATAATATATCATAAAAATATCATTTTAAATATATGTTAAGTATTTGAAACATATATTTAAAGTATTTAAAATTAAAAATTTAAATTAAAAATATTTTTAATATTAATATAGAATAATATACCTTTTATATTTTAACCATTATTTATCTCAAAACATATTTTTATAAAATATATCTATATATTTTATATTAAAAATAATAAGCTAAAAATAATCAATGATAAAAAATATTTTAAAGAACATTTTTTAAAAAAAAGTAAAAAATAATTTTGTAATTATTTTGATATGTTCCCATAAAAATGAAAACATTTTGTGAAATTCTTGTATTTTCATAAATTTCTCAAAAAAGGAAGGTTGGGCCACATTTTATACTGATGGTCGTCATGTTACAATTCCATATTCTTCTTTTGACCATAGTCATATTGATTGTTTAGTGTTAAAATCATCATAAACTGATATTTTTTACTATAAATTGAGAATTTCTAAAATTGTAATTTTTTCTATTTAGAGTGAGATACATTTAATTAGTAATTTTATCTGTTTAAAGTGAGATACATTTAATTAACAATCACAATTGAAATTTATTTGATGTTCAATGACAATATAAGAGTTCTTAATCAGAGTCACTTGAAAGTTGATTAATATCTATCAAATTTAATATTACCAAATTTTATAAAATAATATATTCTTTCATATTCATTAAATATCCTAAATACAACTTTAAGATCAAACATATAGATATCAAATTGTAAAAAGATATAGTTGTGTTTAAATTAAAATTAAAATTAATGTATTTTATTTATTAAATAGATAAAGTATAATAGTTTACGTTATAAAATGTGTAATCAATTTCTCGAATGTATTCATTAGACTTTTATCTCTTTAAAATTAAATTATTATACATATTACTTTATTTTAAAATCAACAAATCATAGAATTTTAAATGATATAAATATTTATTCAAATTTAATTAATTAGTAATTCTAAAATTTATATCGTTTGATTCTTTATTATTTATATATATTAATTTAAAAATTTAAAAGCTATTTTAAAATAAATTGTAAATATAATAATTTTAATAATATATTAATAAAAATAAACTTTCATCAACTAAAATTAATAAAAAAATCTTCATATTAGCTATTAAATTATTAACATAAATAGGTATTATATTGTATTTTGTGCAAAAACTCGAGAAAGATATTAAGTCAGACATTAATAATACATAATATATTTATAACTTAAAAATCTCATATTTTAAAAAATGATCATAAACAAATTTTTTATATAATTTTATCATACAAATATCCTCAATAATTTAAAAACAAAAATGAATAAATTGAATTTTAATTCATATAATCATATATTCAAATTAATCAATTAATAATACTAAAATTTCAATGTTTATATTATATTATTTATTTATATTAATTTAAAAACTTTAAAAGTATTTCAAAAGAAATGATAAAATACAATAATTTTAATATTATTATTTTCTTATAAAAAATAAATTCTTACTAATTAAAATTAATAAAATATTTATGTATTAGTAAGATTCTATACTTTATTTTAGTCAAAAGCTTGAAAAAAATATGTTTATTATGAGTTTCAAAAGACTAAATCAAATATTAAAGATATGAGATATTTTTGCAACTATTAGATAGTTGTAGTATATTTTCAAATTTAATTGATTAATAGTCCTAAAATTTAGAAGAAAAGATAAAACTAACATTTTTTTTATCTCTCTTCCTAGTTTTAGTATATTATGATATAAAATAAAAATCACACAATGAGTTGTTATACATTAAAACTAATACTATTTTATATAAGATTAATTAAACATTAAATTTTACAAATTAAAAATATTATTATTTAATCTTTATTAATATTTATACATTAAAATTATTACTACTTAATTTTTTATATCATTTTAGGTAGTTAAAAGTTTAGTATTTATATTTGACTTTAAATAGAATTCTTTTGGATAAAAATTAGTTTTTATATGCAATTAAATAAAAAATTAGTTTATAAAAATTGAAGACAATAGAATTGTGTTTTCCCTTATCCCTTCCCTTCCTCTCTTTTAGTATGTTATGACTTCAAAATAAATTTTAAAATATAATTATTTTTTGAAAAAAATAAATTTTTATCAACTAAAATTAATAAAAGATCAATAAATTAGTAGATACTACACTTTCTCTTGTTAAAAATCAAAGAAAAATATATTTCATTAATTTATTTCGCTTAACTTTTATATTGTGAGTTTAAAAATATTAAGTCAAATATTAAAAATTTAGAATATTTTTGCAACTATTAGAGAACAAAAATACTTAATATTTATATTTGAATTTGTATGTAATTATTAAATTGAAATGAATTATAAATATAAATTAAAACAATTAAATAAAATAAATTTAAAGGTGAGGGAAGGGTAAAACTGACATCTCCTTTTATCCCTCTTCCCATTTAGCATATTATGATATAAAATTAGATAAAGATTAGTTTTTATAAATTAGAAATATTATTATTTAATCTTTATTACTATTTATATATTAAAATTATTGCTATTTAATTTTTTATATTTAATTTATGTAGATAAAACTAATATTTATATTTGACTTTGAATATAATTCTTTTGGATAAAAATTAATTTATATACACAATTAGATAAAAAATCAATTTACAAAAATTGAAGGATGGTAGAATTATATTTTTCCTTATCCCATTCTCTTTTAGTATAATATGATATTTTATCAAAAGGTGGTATTTATATAATTATCACAAATTTTTTGTTTAAATTTTAGTTAAACCTAAAAGCAAAACCTAACTATTTAGAATTTAAATCTAACAATAAAATTATTAGAATTTGATATTCTTCATCTTCATTCCTAAGTTAAACCCCAAATTTTATTATTTTTTACATGTGCATCTAATAAATTCAATGAGTAATTGATTAGAAGTTTGCATATTACACACTTTACAAATATTATCTTTCACTTCTTTTAGCTAAATGGATTAAATTTGAATTTCTGATAATGTAAATTAGATCAAGTCAATTAGCATTTTTCACAATTTTCTTGTATGATTCTCATTGTTCTAAACAAAATTCTACTTCATTAAGGCTCCTATTTTAAAATTATTTTTTCAATTTCATTCAAAAAAATATTTGTTATATGACCATATATAATATTTACTTCAATTATATATATATATTGTTTGTGTGATTTTTGTACAATCATGTGATTTTTGTACAATCATGTGAACATAATGGTTATTGTACAATGATGCTTTTTATGGTTCTAGTATGGAATGATGCTTATTTTCATGATTAAAAAAAACATTTTGAAGATTGAGAAACAGAAGGTCATTGGTTAAGTAGGAATTTTGCCATAGATTAACATAACTTTGTTTTTGCATATATTATTTATTATTAGCAAGTTATAGTAGTTGAAAATTAAGATAACATTAAATCCAACTAGGAAAGAAAGAAAAGACCTCCCTCTAAATGACAATTTTTGTGGCTCCTTTTTGGTATGTTAGCTTAAGATTTTACAAACCAAAAATATAAACATCATGCATGACAAGAAAATAGATATTGATATTAATAAAAGGCCATGTTGGTTTTGCTCATTTTTATCAAATATGGAAGAGTAGAGCACCTCTTAAGTAATCAGCTTTAATGTCATAGTCAAAATTTGTTTAAATTATGGTTTCGTCGGGAATCAAGACATCCTTGATAACTATAACAATACTCATTCTATTTATGTGATTTTTGTGAATCCATGTACATTGTGAGCATGCTAGAGAATTTAAAGTTTTGAAAAATAAAATATGCTATTGTAAAAAATATAAAGACACAATGCAAATATAAATTTGCTTGATATATAATCTAAGAATGCTATAGTAATTTGAGTGTTTTCACTTTCTACTTATACTGTTCTCCATTTTGATAATTGTAAGATCAATTCCATCATTTTTCTCAATTAGTATGCTAAAAAAACTTCCCTCAATATTAGTTCCACCATTTTCTCAACTAATATGTCTTTTATCACAAATTTTTTTATTTATGCTTTTGGATTTTTCAACTAACACATTTAAAAACATCCTACAATATTAGTTTCACCACTTTCTCAACTAGCACGTCGCTTATTATAAACTTTTTCATTCATGTTTCTGGATTTTTCTTAAACTTATTGCCTAACCTACTTAATTAATTAAAAGTAAATTAAAAATAATGAATTTACTTAATTAACTTTGAGTTATACAAATAATTTATTTTTGACAAACATATTCATTTTGATTTTGAATGATAATCTTACTCATCTAAAATCTATCATTGTCATGATTTTGGTAGCACTATATACCATTTCAGCTTCCTAAAAATATTCATATAATGGTATCAAATATATTACTAATATGGAGTATTGAAAATAAAATCATAAAATTTTTTCTTTTAAAATATTTATTTTTATATAATAATTCAAAGCTACATATCAATAATATTTTTTATAAAGTATAGTATAAAAGTTACATTGATTATTTTAATTCATAAAAAAATCACAATTCTAATAAGATAATGAGAACTTGCATATATTAAGAATTATGAATAAGTTCTAATAATTTCAAAAAACATCATTTTTTTAGTCTTCATTCAACAAGAATTATATTTTGCTCCAAGATCATTAAATCCATAATTTTTTGAGCTTTAAGTTGAATCTATCTTCATCACTATATGTTAATCATATTTTATACTTGTTTTACCCCTCAACTTTAGGTACTTTATGTATATATATTTTCATGTAAATACTTTACTCTTTCCATATTTTACATTTGATACTTGCTTCTATATCATTTGACATTTTTAATTCTTTTTGCTATAAAATCTTACACTTTTGATTATAATCCCTTGATTTTTGAGAATTGGCCTCTAATTATGATATACTACCAAAAAGATGTTGTATGGCTACAGAATTTAGCTACGGAATTATTCCGTAACTAAATAGAAACAGAATAGCTATTAAATGGCTACAAAAAAAGAAAATAGCGACGACAAACATGGGCGTAGCTAAGACCGTCTCAAAATAGCGATGGAACTATTTTTGTCGCTATATGGCTTCAAAAAATATGTTCTGTCATTAAATTCATCGCAATTTGATGACAAACTTGTTGTCGTAGGTATATCTGTCACTATTTTGCTACAGAATAATTCCGTAGCTAAAATTCGTAGCAATTTTTAAATTATTAATGTGCATATATATAATTTTTCAATGTATATATATATAATGTGTATATATATATATATATAATTGTATATATAATTTATAATGCATATAAATATAATTAGTATTAAAAATTTTAAATAATATATAAATAATTAAAGAACTTATAATTACTACTATTTATATTGTTTATAATTGCTAATAATATTTATGTAATGTTTGTAAAAATGTTTTGTTTATTTTGTATAATTAAATATAAATAATTTATGTTGTAAAATAATGATTTAAAGAATTAAAAATATTATTAATTAATATAAATTATATTTACCTATTTCAAAATATAAATAGAAAAGTATATTCTTAATATTAAGTGTTGTAAGAATAAAGAATTGAAGATGCATCAAAACAAGGTCGTTTTGCATATGGTAAAACAACATCGTTTTAATGCTTAATGTATTTTACAGAAGGCAACCCGTTTCTTCCATTTCACATTTTGTATCAACCCTAATTTCCTTACCAGATATCTTTTATTCCTCAAAATTCAAACTCTAGAATCAAATCAACATCGATTTTCATTTATTATTGGTAACATATTGCGTTTGCATTTGCGTTTTTGGCATTGCGTTTGCGTTGGTAACAGATTGTGTTTGCGTTTGCATTTGCATTTCTGGCATTGCATTTGCATTGGTAACAGATTGCGTTTGCATTTGCATTTTTGGCATTGCATTTTCAGCATTGCATTTGCGTTGGTAACAAATTGGAAGTATTTTTCCGGCATTGCGTTTGTAACAGAAATTAAAGCATTCCATTTTCGTTGGTAACAGAATCAAAGCAGTTTCTAGCATTACGTTGGTAACAGAAACTAAAGCATTGCGTTGGAGTTAGACACTGAAGCATTGCATTAGTTTTCAGCAGATAAAAGAAGTTTCCTGGTATGATTTAGTTTAGGCATTACATAATGTGTTGTTGATTGGTAATAGGTAATTGTGAATTCTTTTCATTTAGGTATTACATAATTGTTATTGATTTAGTTTTCAGCAAACATATTCTTTTAGTAATTATGAATTCTTTTCATTTGGGCATTACATAATCGTTTGGTAATTGGTAATTGGTAATTGGTAATTGGTAATTTGTTACACCCGCATTAGAGACCCTAGGAGTTTTACATTATGTGAGTGCATGCATAGATTAATAGTAAGATTGAATGAGTTCATGTTATGTGTATGAATGTATATTGATGGTTTTGTGTGTTTGTGTTTATGTGAATTGTGATATACGTATCTATTCACTTTGTTGGTGTATTGTCACCTTATTGAGAAGCATGTCTTCTCAGTTGAATGAGGGACGACTATGATATGTGTGTAGGAATGTATTGGAAGTGTTGTTAGAGCTAGCAAGAGAGGTTGTAACAGGTACCAAGGAGATTAGGCTTGCCAAAAGGCATAGGTTGGCTTTTAGGTAGTGGTACGGGCGTACGGCATAGCCGTACAGACGTACGAGACAGGGGAGCTACAGAGATTTTAGGTCTTGGAGGGCGTACGGGCGTACCAAGGGGGGGTATGGTCGGACGCCAACTCACAGGAATTTATGTGCATCAGAAGCTTTAGTTCGGTATGGGCGTACCAAGATTCGTACGGCCATACGCGACTTAAGTTTGATTTTTTAAGGGTTAGGATAGAACATATTTCCTTAAGTTTCCTTCCTTTTCTTAAGTTAAAACCTTCCTAAACCCTGCCAAATATTCCACTTAGCGTACCTAAGTCTTCCGAGCGTACGAGAACACGGAATAAAAGCTAGAGATTGATTGAGACAGGGTTGGAGGCTTACGTAAGGAATCGTTGAATTGTCAGGTTTATGCTAGCTTTGTATCTTTTACCACCTTTAGCTTATTTCTATTGCCTTGAGACTTGTACCAAGTCTAGGCTTGTTATTCTGATTCGTATCGTATCATTTTGATGTGATATGTGGATGCTTGCTATTCCGATAACTGGATTGATGTTTTCTTTGCTTGATGATATGATGAATTGACTAAGCTTTCATGTAAAAGGTGAATAGCTTGTAATGATATGATGACATGCATGGAGATGAGTGATGAAGGGAAAAAGAGAGAAAAGAAAGCGAGAAATAAGGGCAGAGCTCAACTCTGGGCATACTGGGTCAACAATGAGTATGGGATTCCTTCAGGAATCATTAGATAAGTAACCTCCCGAGAAGGGAGATGAGTCTTGAGACCTACAGTAGGATTTGAGTGCAGAGCACTCCACAATTTTATGGCCTCCTATGGGAGATGAGTACCGGTACCTATCGGGACCTAGTATGTGCGAAAGGAATGTGCACAATTACAGGAAAACAAAAGTGAATGAGTGAGAGGAGGATGAGGGAGATTGCCAGGCGCAGTTACATTCGCATTGTATAATATGCTAGGTTGCAATGTTCTGATACGATGTTTATGATGTTTGCTATGTGATATGTTTGTTTATCTATGTTACTAGCACCACTGAGGTTATCTCAGCGTTTGTCATTTGATGAACGTAGGTTCAGAGCCCTCGGGTGAGCGTATAGAGAAGGATTAGAGGTTGTCAGCTGAGAGAGTCAGATCTCGATTTGGTACGGAACTCCTACGGCATACTCCGATCCCTTTTTGGCTGTGTAGTTAGTGTGGTAGTAGTTGTACTGTAGTTGTATAGCTTTTGGTGGTCTTTATGTATGCACTCACTTGTTTGTAAGTATCATAATAGGTTATATATATATATATCAGTCACGGAATTGCCTATTATCGTATATTGCTTGAGTGTATGCCAGGGTAGTTTAGCACATCACACTACTTCCATCGCACCACCACTAAGCTTAGAGACGTGTCTCCATACAACGTCTTCATGATGCATCCTTTGTGGTACAAGCATCAGTCTTCTTCTGGGGGCCGCTGTCTATGCCACGAGAGCATGTCCTCCTGGGTATGGGCCGGGTGTAACATAATTGGTATGATTTACCATATGAATACATTAAAGGTCTAAATACCCTTCTTGAATTTTGGTCCACCAAGTGAATCTAGTCTGTCAATTGAGAAGGACGAGCAAACATTGAGACTAATTATATACTAAATCTTTTCAAGGGAGTTTGATCATAGAACTAACTTAACTGATATGTTTGTGGAATTTATGTACCAGCTTTTGAAGCTCATGTATCATGCACCTGTGACTGCTGGTTACCATCAGAGCATCTAGCAAAGATTGGAAGGACCGTGACTCCACTTATCCATAATTACTGCCCCTTTCTAAACACTTTAATTTTTGTTACTCAGAGATGGTGGTTGAGGTAGATACCGTTGATTGATAATCATGATCGACAAAGAAAAAAAAAAGGATAAATAGAGAGTGAGAAGGAATTTACTCAAATTGGAATTTGTTCTATTACTGTTACTCTTAGCAATTAAAGGTAACATTACCAGTTTCATATGTATGGCCAAGCAGCTATTTCCTGATTTTTGGATTTAATAATAATACGTTACTATTACCTGTAAGTATTATTATTCTCCTTGCTTTTCTTTTTTGAAAAAGAAAAATCATTTCTACCATTTGACTAGTATCAAGATTAGATGTTTGGAAGATAATTCTAATTTTCTCATGTTGAATTTGACTTGATGAAATGTTATTTGATAAGGTTCAGTCTTTGATGAACTTGTTTACAACATTATTATGATGAACTATCAAGCTTATGCATAATATGCAGGCTTATTTTTTGCTAATTTTGATGAGAAATCTACTTTGAAACATGGAAGATATTTGTTTGATTCAAGTTCCATTTCTATTACACAAGCTTTCCTTTTCTTGGTTCCTCAAGTTCCATTCCATCGGCTGTATGACTGACACTGTTGTTGCTCTCGCTTCCCTTTCTCCTTTACCATTTTCACATCCTTCTGTCATCTTCTCTTTTCTTCATCAATGATTTCATTTGGGATTTATCATGTATGTAATTTGATTTTTTGATAATTTTTTTAATTTATTTTTCTTCCTTTTTGATTTCTTTTCTATTTAATTATATTAATATTTGTATAGTTGTTTGTATTCATATATGTTTATGCAGTGATATATCATTACATAATATACCATATGAATACATTTGCTTATATTATGTGCATAATTTTAAAAATAGTTGTATTAATTTGTTATAAAAAAAATATGGTTCTATTGATATGTGGGAGAAGGAAAGGACCCTATAAATGTTAGAAAATCTTTAAAATATCAGGGATATGAAATAGTTGTTGCAAAAAAAAGAATTCATATAGTCGATCCCAAGTGACTTGAGATTAAGGCTTTAGTTGTGCTTCAATTCATTTTGTCTAAAACTTGTTCGGAACAAATTTTCATGAAACATTATCATTTTGTTGCAATCTCTATGATTTAGGTTTAAATTTTCAGGAAACTTTGCTTTTTGTTTCTTTGTAGGCTTGGGAGCTGACTCTCGTAAGAGTTTAACGCAACAACAACCATTAGGTTTCGTAGTATCATTGACTTCTAATCTCAACATATATTCTGAGAATCGCTTGCAATAAGGTATCGTCTCATTGTATCATTGTCCATGTTTTTATTTTTGTACATGAAGTAATGCGTATACTTGTTTAATGCTTGTTAATGCTTGTACATGATGGAATGCGTATACTGGTCTTTCCCTTTATTTTATAATTTTATTTTTTTTTCATTTCATAAGATGCATTTTCTTGTATATATGTGAAATATCATGATGCTACATGTTCATATGTAATTTTTGTTATATGATATGAAAATTTCATGCAACAATAATAAATGACTAAATTTGATGAAATATCATGATGCTACATGTTCATATTTAATTTTTATTATATGATATGAAAATTTATTATAAAATATGCAACTCTTAAAAAATAAGATATTATATTTAAAATATTAGGCTTTTCAAATAGAATAAACTTTGACTTTATCATAAAGCTACATGAATTAATAAACCAGTAGGATCACGTAACCCCAAAAAGTTGTCCTTTTTACCCAAGTCAAGTTTGAAATTCATCATAATAAAACTATATAATTACAATCCATTTAAGTAAAATGACAAAATAAGATGAAAATAAGGGAAAAACTCTAAAGGAATTACAAGAAAAATCAAAATTTTAGTATAAGATACAAATATAATATTAAAAATTATTTTTTTTCTTAATATTCTCCCCAATTATAAGTTTATTGCTAATATATGCAAATTAAAATTAAAATTATAGAACATTTATATAATACATTAATATTCTTAAAAGTCTTAAAATATCATAATTTTATTAGTTACATAATCATATAAATTAATTAAATTATATATGTAATTTTAATAAATATCAGAAAAATCATACTCTAATCTTATAATATATTCAATTTTATTCAAATATTTATAATATTTAATTATAATTTATCAAACTTATTTTTATTATTGAATGATTGATACAAATTTTATCAACATAGATAATTAAATAATAATAAATTTGATTTTTCATTTCATTAATGAATTTCAACCTATCATATTTTCATTAATTATATTAAATTTAATATATTATATGACAGACATAGAACTTAATAATTTATTAAATTATACAAATAAAAACTATAATAAATATTTTAATGTAACTACTCCATCTAATGATTGCAATTGGTCAATAATAAAATAAACACGGTCTTGGTAATTGTTCAAAACAATTCATGATGAACTAATTATATTTTATTTTATTAATCAAATGTTCTTTTTCAAGTGGAATATGAATGTAATGGCAAATAATTTGGGAACTGGATCTTACCCATATCCTTATTACTTTATTTGTTTTAATAATACTATATTTGTTTAATGTTAACATGTATTTGATTTTTGTATGTATTGATTTAATGAATTTAATAGGATAAAATTATAATAATATATGATAATAACTTTTAATTAGTACTAATCAGGCATTTCAACGATGTCTGCCAATACCTTTAGAAGGTGGATATATGAGGCATATGTTGATGGTGGTTACATAAATTTGAAATTTGCAAATGGAGTTAGACAATTCATGGATTTTGCAGTAACTCAAGAAGTATGCATGAGTAATGGATTGATGAGATGCCCATGTTCAAGATGTAGAAATGTTTGTTTCCAAACTATGGATGATTGTAATATTCACTTGTTAAGGTTTGATTTGTGCCGGATTATTACGTCTGGCATTATCATGGTGAAGTATACATTTATGGGGGGAATGAATGTGGTGAGGAAAATGAAAATGTTCGTAGATGGGACATTGGTGGAGAAACATCTAGTAGTCATGAATTTGGGGAGGGGGGGGGGGGGCAGTAAACTTGGATAGTGAAATGGTACTAAATGGTTTTAGGAATTTCAATGATAATAATGATATTGAAGAAGAAACTCCTAATATTGAAGCCCAACAGTTTTTCGATATGTTGAATTCATGTGATGTTGAGTTATGGCCTGGTTGTAGTAAAATGTCTAAGATGTCAGCAGTTACTCGTATGCTTAACATAAAAGCAGAGCATCATATATCAGAGCAAGGATATAATAATATCATGTAATATTTGTAAGATACATTGCCAGAAAATAATGAAATGGTTTGAAGTTTCTATGATACAAAGAAGTTAATAAAAGGGTTAGGTTTACCGGTGGACGAGATAGATTGTTGTAAGCATAGATGTATGTTATATTGAAGGGTGGATGCAGAACTTAATCATTATAAGTTTTGTAATCATTCTAGATGTAAGACAGGTAGACTTCATAATGCACATAAAAAATTAGAAGCATATAAAAAATTGTTATACTTTCCATTGACACTGAGGTTGAAATGGTTATATGCTTCAAAAGCAACAGTTGAACACATGCGATGGGCTGAGGAGCATTGTCAAGAAGAAGATATAATGTGTCACCCATCTGACTCTTTGGCATGGAAGCATTTCAATACAAGTTTTCCTAATTTTACATTAGAAAGTCGAAATGTCCGTTTAGGCTTATGTACAGATGGATTTCAACCATTTAGACAATCAGGACAATAAGACTCTTCATGGCCAGTGATATTAATACCCTATAATTTGCCACCTGGTATGTGTATAAAGAAGAAATATATGTTTCTGACATTGATAATTCTGGGGCCAACCAATCCTAAGCAAAAACTCGATATCTACTTGCAACCACTTATTACTGAATTAAATAGCTTATGGGAAAATGGTGTCATGACATATGATGTTTCAAAAAAATAGAATTTTCTAATACATGCTGCTCTGATATGAACTATAAGTGATTTTCCTGTATATTCTATGTTGTCTGGATGGAATATAGTAGGGAAGTTAGCATGTCCATATTGTATGGATAATTCTCAAGCTTTTTACTTGACAAATGGGGATAAAACATCATGGTTTGATAACAATAGAAAATTCATACCAGAGGGACATGTTTTTCGTTGAAATAAGTATGGTTTCAAAAAGAATCATATAGAATGGTCACCTCTTCCTCCAATCAAGAGAGGAGAACAATTATTAACAAAAATTGAAGAGTTAGGTTTACAGAAAATCACTGATTTAGAGGCAGAAGATGTAAATTGTCACACCCAGCCCATACCTGGAGTAACATACTCCTGTAGTATACACAACGATCTCCCATATGGAAAACCGCTATATACACTACAAGGGATACGTAAACATGCATAGGTAGACGTCGTATGGGGACAACACATGTACAGGTCGTGTAAAAGTCGCAGCATGCGTGAAATAAAACCTGGGTCACACACATTCAATTGAATGAACAAGTCATTATCATTATCATACAAGGGTTCTGGCTATCTCATCTGTATAAATCACCACCAAAATACATATGACTACTGCCAATATGATATATACAAGCTACAAAAACAAAAACAACAGGCTAAACAAAAAGGAGCATGTCTGGCTGTCCAGGACCATCTCGAGAATTTGATTGCGTCTGAATCTGCTTCTCTGCTGACATGAGCAATCACTGCTCTGGCCTCTCAACGGTAGGCTTGGAACCTGCGTCTATCAATTGATAAACACTGAGTAGAATACTCAGTAGTGCTAATGTCACATAATCACAATATATAAACAACACATAGTCACACCACATGTCCATCAGACACTTACACACAAAGATGCAATGGCATGCCAAATATTCTCTCTTATTGTCTCCCTCATTCCTTTCCATACTCACACACTCCTGTGTTTTCCCATTATTGTGCACAATGCTCTACCATGTTGGGTCCCTATATGTACCGGTACTCAACTCCCAAAGGAGGGTATTCACTATCCAGGTCTTTAAACCCCTTATCTTTTAAACTGTATGTCTCGAGACTCAACTCCCATAGGAGGGCACTGTAATATATACAATTCCATTATGGAACCCTGTAATAGATGACCCAACATGCCTTTTTCCTATCCTCTCTCACTCTCTTTCTTTTATTCGGGCTCCCTCATTTCATGTAAATGCATCAATGCCAAGTTATCACATAACATCATAAACAGGGAATGCATTTTTAAGCAATCATTAAGCTCATATCATAAACACGTAATCAACATATGGGAATTGATCGCCAAGCATTAATTTCTTAGCCATACTTGGCTTGGAAGCAAGAGAAAAAGCAAGTAAAGCAACTACCACAAACTAGCACTAACTAGCACAAACCTGGGATAAGCTCCTTCTAGACCGTAGTCCATAGACCAATCACTAAACTTATTTCTACAAGCTCTCACGCCATAAAAATAGCAAAGAAAACTAACTTCTACTGTTATATTAAGTATGGAAGGGTTTAGAAGAGTTTAGAAGGGTTTTTGAATAGGAAAAGTTAAAGAAAAGCCAAATGTATCCTTTTAAAAAGTCACTTTTAAGTCGCATATGGCCATACCAAATTCTGCACGCCTGTACCAAACTAAAAGTCTTGATGCATTGATTTTCTTGCGAGCAATGGTACGCCCATACCACCTCAAAATTCCTAATAAACCTATTTTCCTGCAATCAATGGTACGGTCGTACAAGTGATTGGTGCCCCCGTACCATCTCCAGGAACTCCAAACCCCTAATCTCTCCAGCTTGGTACATCCGTACGGATATTCGTACGCCTGTACCACTTCCTAAAAATTAGGACATCCCCTAATTGGGTCCTTACTCTTCCGGTACCCGCTAAAAACACTCCAAACCAACTTAAACACAACTAAATAGCTGTCTCCCATCCAACTGAGAAGTCATGCTTCCCAATAAGGCGACCGCATCATAAACAACACCACAATCAATATCACACATCCATATATACATACATACATGCATACATACATATATACTATCAAAACCAAGAATACATCATAAACAATACAACATTGTATAGTAAAACACATACGCATACAGACCTCTATACGTATACCAGACACGTCACTCACGTGGATGTGACATAAATAGTGGATGTCAAAATTATGGATGGAAAAAAAGAAGCATATTATGGGATCTTCCATACTAGAGTTCATTATTAATTTGACATAATTCAGATGTAATGCATATTGAGAAAAATGTATTTGATAATATATTCGATACTGTCATGAACATTTAAGGTAAAATATAGGATAATGCAAAATCAAGAGCCGATTTGAAAATTTTCTGCAGAAGAAAGGAGCTTAAATAAGATGCTCATACTGGTAAATATCCAAAGGCATGTTACACTTTGGATAAACAATCAAAAGGTATTCTTTGTGAGTGGTTGAAAGATGTGAAGTTTCCAGATGGATATATCACACCCAGCCCATACCCAGGAGGACATGCTCCCGTAGCACAGATAGCGGCCCCCAGAAGAAGACCGATGCCTCTACCACAAAGGATGCATCATGAAGACGTCGTATGGGGACATATCTCTAAGCTTAATGGTGGGAGTACGATGAAACGTCACGGTATGCAAGTAACCCTGGATAAATTCAACATACACTCAAGCCATATCTGATAATAGGCAATGTCATGTCTGATAGATCTATATAAAACTTGCTATAATTCTTACAAACAAGTAAGTGCGTACAGAATACCACCAAAAGCTATACAATAAGTACCCAACTACTGCCATACTAGCTACATAACCAAAAAGGAGACGGAGTATGCTGCAAAGTCCCGTACCAAGTCGAGATCTTTCTCTCTCAGCTGACTACCTCTAATCCTTCTCTGCACGCTCAGCTGAGGGCTCTGAACCTACGTTCATCAAATGATAAACGCTGAGATAAACTCAGTGGTGCTAGAAACACATATAAACAATCATGCATCATATAGCAATTCATCATAAATATCAGATCAAAACATGGCAACCTAGCATCTTAGGCAATGCAAATGCAGTTGCTCCTGGAGATCTCCCTCATCCTTCTTTCCCCCATTCACTCTTATTTTCCTGTAATTGTGTACATTCCTTTCGCACATACTAGGTCCGATAGGTACCGGTACTCATCTCCTGTAGGAGGCCATATGACTATGGAGTGCTCTGCACTCAATCCTACTATAGGTCTCGAGACTCATCTTCCTTCTTGGGAGGTTACTATCTAATGATTCCCGTAGGAAGTCCATCATTATACATTGACCCAGTATGCCCAAAGCTGAGCTCTGCCCTCTTTTCTCACTTCCTTTTCTCTCTTTTTCTCCATTCATCGTTCATCTCCATGCATGTCAGCATGTCATTACAAACAATTCATCTGATATACGAAAGCTTGGACCATTCATCATATAATCAAGCAAAGGAAACATCAATCCAAGCATCAGAACAGTAAGCATCCATATAGCACGCATTAAAGAATAGGGTACAAAGTAGAAAGACAAGCCTAGACTTGGTTCAAGTCTTAAGGCAATAGAAATAAGCCAAAAGTGGCCAAAGACACAAAGCTAGCACAAACCTGACAATCAAGCTACTTCTGGTGCAAGCCTGTAATCCGATCTCTACTCATCTCTAGCTTCTATTCCTTATTCTCGTACGTTCGAAAGACTTAGATACGCTAGGTGGAATATTTGACAGGGTTTAGGAAGGGTTTTTACTTAAGAAGAAAGAAAGAAACTAAGAAAATACGTCCGGTCCTAACCCTTAAAAAGTCAAACTTAAGTCGCGTACGGCCGTACGGAACTTGGTACGCCCATACCGAACTAAAACTTTTGATGCACATAATTCCTGCAAGCAACGGTATGCCCATACCCCATTTGGTATGCTCGTACGTACTCAATTTTCCTGACAAACCAAAATTCCTGCGAGTTGGCGTCCGGCTGTACCACCCTTTGGTACGCCCGTACGCCCTCCAGGACCTAAAATCCCTATAGTTCCCCTGTCTCGTACGACCATATGGCTATGCTGTACGCCCGTACCACTCCCTAGACTCCCATACTATGCCTATTTGCACTCCTACTCTCCCTGGTACCTGTTACAATCATCCGTTCTAATCCTAACAATGCTTTAAACACATACTTAAACCTCATATACTGGCCATCCCTCATCCAACCGAGAATGTACGCTTCTCAATAAGGCAATGACACACAATAAAGCTAATATCAATTCATATTAACACATATAAGCACAACACAAAACTATCAATATACATGCATCCACATCCATACACATAAGGCAATCCTACCATTCATCTATACATACACATATATAAATGCATAACTCTTAGGGTCTCTAATGCGGGTGTAACAGGATATGTGTCAAACATGGGAAGGTGTGTTGACATACCGAAGTTAAAACTATTTGGGATGAAAAGCCATGATTGTCATGTTTTTATGCAGCGATTGCTACCTGTTGCATTACGTAAGCTTTTACCGACTAATGTATGGCAAACAATGACCGAGGTATCATTATTTTTTAAATTGTTGACTGCAAATAAGATATCAGTTGAAAAGATATTGCATTTAGAAGGAGATATAGCAAAAATAATTTGTAAACTGGAACGTATCTTTCCACCTAGTTTTTTTGATAGTATGGAGCACCTTCCAATACGTTTGCCATATGAAGCTAGAATTGCAGGCCCTGTACAATATAGATAGATGTATCCATTTGAGATATTTCTTCAACATTTGAAACATAATGTCAAAAATAAAGCTAGAGTTGAAGGTTCAATTTGTAATGCTTATTTGGTTGAAGAGGCAACATATTTTTGTTCCTTCTACTTTAAACCACATGTATATATAAAGAATCGAAGAGTTCTACATAATGATGAAGGGGATGCAATACCTGAAGTCCTAGGGACTTTATCAATTTTTCGGTGTTCTGGTCGTCCATATGGAAAGTGTCAATTCAGATACTTAGATGAACAGGAGTACATTGCTACTCAAACGTATATTCTACTGAATTATCAGGAAGTGCAACCTTTTATCAAGTAAGTTTTAATTTCAATAATTATGTTTCTCACTAATTTCATATAATAATGAATACACTTTGATCTATAGTATCTCTGTATGATAACATATACATTGATGAATTACGTGTTCAATGTCCTGTAATTACGGATGTAAAAATTGACATCTCTCTTGAAAACAATCTTTCCTTTTAGTTTCAAGCTTATGTAAGTCACATAATTTTTTGTCACTTGAACATAATTAATTCATACGCTATATAAGTACTTATTAATGTATAATTATTTTTTATAAAATGTAAGCAATTAATTTCATCAAGAATAATTTCATAGCGGCCCTTGCACTTGGTCCTTTAAAGAAAGTGGAAACATATCCAGTTTACTTTGTTAATGGCTACAAGTTTCATACTCAAAGTCATGCATCTAAATGGGCATCAATAAACATCAGTGTTTGTATAAAGGGATCTAATTACACTATTGATTATGATGATTATTTTAGTTGTCTTAATGAGATCCTTATGGTGGAATACATGTGATTACCATTGAAGCGTACAGTTCTATTCAAATATGAATGGTTTGATCCAACACCCAACATTGGTACAAAGGTTCATAATAAATATAAGCTTATTGATGTCAATTTTTCTAGATGATTCAATAAATATGAGCCTTTCATATTTGCATCACAAGCAATGCAAGTTTGTTACTTATCCTATCCAAGCTTATGTAGAGATAAGGTGGATTGATATGCTGTTTGTAAGGTGAAACCAGATCAGTAATTGACTTACCAGAACAACGATTAATAAATACTGCTACATTTCAAGAAGGTTCTCATGATAATCATGAAATTAATGATTCAGCCAATAATCATGTTCATTCCGTAAATCATCCTGATGGATAATTCATTGATATTACTGATGGTGAAGAAGATGACATTGATGATGATGTCATGTTGAGTACAAAATCTAATGATGAAGTTGATGAAATTGACGATGCTGAAAGTGATAGAAGTGAATGATATGGGTAATTTTGTGATATTACAAATTATTGTCATATAAAAATATCATTATGTTATTTTTGCTTTTCTTTATTTTTACTGTATATTGTAAATATTAATTATGTGTATTTCTAATTATCACATTATTGTTATGTAGCTATGACACGAGGACTTGGACGTGGAGGTCAACATCGTCCCCATGGTACTATGCCATATACGTCTTCCCCACATACACCAACATCATAGATAGCAGCTACTCAGACATCTAAACCACCATATATTCCTATTATAGATGCTGATCCATTAACTACAGCTGATATTGGTTCACAGCGAGCTGTAAATCATGATATGGCTACAGATCATATTCTAGATTCACAGAAATCTACACCTCCTATTCTATAGTCATTTCCATTTACACCTTCTACTTTTGCATCTGGATGTACACAAGCTTCAGCATCTATTTCTACTTCATTATGACCTACTATAGCATCTGATTTTGCACCAACAGCTACTAGTTGGTGTAACCGTATTAAGTGTTATATTGACCATGAGATGTAAGATTTTCTAACTTTGCATTTCAAATATATTGTAACATGCATATATTTTGATATTTTTTCATATAAAATTTTAACTTTTGATAGATTGCAGCTATCTTATAAAGTGTCAACATAGATGAGGGAAATATTTAGCTAGAGATTAGTAGTAGAGGGTACTTCATGGGCATCAGTACCATCACATGTTGTCTTGCTATATTGGGAGGAGTTTAAGGTAACAAGTTGTTATTTAATGATTTTAATGAATTTATTACTAACTTTACATGAAAATCTTAAATTTTTTTGTAGAAACAATTTTATTAGGATGAGATAAAATTCTCTGTTGAGGTTATATACTGGGCTTGGAGGGACAAGGCATCGGCACAGTAACCATTTATATCATTTTAAATTTAACATATAATATAAAATTTATGGA
Source organism: Dalechampia spathulata (assembly GCA_948192965.1). Taxonomy (NCBI): domain Eukaryota; kingdom Viridiplantae; phylum Streptophyta; class Magnoliopsida; order Malpighiales; family Euphorbiaceae; genus Dalechampia; species Dalechampia spathulata. Next base: position 20,373 of record CANYBF010805976.1, read on the forward strand.
AGTATGTTTCCATTAACAATTATAAATTTTGTGTAACAGGTATAGAGATATGATGAACAAATTCAAGCCTAAGAGAAAGCAACATATTTTCTATAGTAATTCGACTTGGGCTACCTGGCTACATTATTGAGAGTTGCCTAAAACATAGCTTTGGAGTGCTAAGGCTTTGAGAAATCATCGTGGTGCATCTGTACATGGCATTTCTACTCACATTTGTGACTTGAAGACTATTGAAATCCTCTTGCGGAAGGTAACATGTACACTTTTTATAGTGGTTCGGCTAAACTCTTGCCTACGTCCAATTCTCCTAAGTCTCGACTTAGGGTTCCACTAAATCTCAATCAATTACACAATAAGGATTCCATAAATGAATCCTAAACCCCAGTGTTTTCAAGGCTTACACTTAAACCTTTACAAAATCAACCTTACAATCTCTCAAATACAAAGTAATGCCCAGACATTAATCACACACCAACCAACTAAAGCAAACCCTAGCTTTTATAAGTGGGAATACAATAGAAAGAATGTATTTGATAGATTAATACATAAAATATAAGTTAACTTACTTGCAATTGATAATAGTAGCTCAAAGGAATAAAGGCTCTCCAAAACTATTCGTTAGAAATGAAAGATATGAAAGTTCTATATTGAAAATTGTCGTTTAGAAAGAGTTTAAAACCTTTCTTAATAATCACGTATGGCTGTACCAGTCATGTATGCCCGTACGGATTCAAATTTTACTGTTGGAAAATGATAGAGAAATGTGGTATGGTCGTACCATCATTTGGTACTGTCGCACCCTAATTTTGGACCGGTCGGATTGATTGGGATGAATCGAGCCTATCTCCTCGTC
>CANYBF010806175.1:0-11086 GCA_948192965.1 Dalechampia spathulata
AATTAAAGTATAAAACCCTAATTCGAGGTCCGAGGCCCAGTTGCACTCTTCAGGATCCAAATGGGCTCGTTTGCGACTGGGCCTCGGGCCCGGCTAATATCCAACATAATACTATTCCTCCTCCATCTAGGGTTAACCTAAACCTGCAAAGTCAAACACAAATGCATAAAAAGGAACAAAAGCAAATATAGTAATGAAATCAATTACAGAATTCAAGGCATAAATCATGCAAATGAGACATAAATCATGCAAGTAGGCTTAAATAGACATAAGGAAAACACGGAAATCAAAAAACAAAATTTGAATTTCAAGATCATACGCGATCGCGTATGATATGGTGAAGATCATACGCGATCGCATACAAACATATGAGATCAAAGCAATAAACAAAACAAATTATGCGCGCATGCTTAAAACACAATGAAAAGTATTCGGCAATCAAAAGCAAATAAAATAAAGCATATGCGATTGGGGAAAGATCATATGCGATCGCGTATGATATTGAGACTATCATACGCGATCGCACATGATAGTGCATGCAAAATGAAGTGAATACCAAACAAATAAATCATGCAAAAACAATACGCAAATCATTAAAACAATTCAATTTTCAGTTATATTTAGGCATGAATATCACAAATAACACAAAATAATAATTAAAATCATATCATGACAATGAAATCAATGCAAAATCAATAAAAAGAGGTGATTTGCCAACCTCTTGTAGATTCTCCTATGCTCCAAACGTTAGGGAATGAAGAGATCAATCCAAAGTTCAAGTGTTTTGGATTAAAATTCTCCTAAGCCTACTGATTTAGTGTCAATTGATTATCCCTAAAGGCTTAGAATTGTTGGAATTAGGTTTTGGGAGTGTATCAATCACGTTTTGGAGGCTGACGGCTGCTGGAAAAGCTAGGGTTTTCGTCTCCAATTGCTAACCTCTTCCAGAATGGAGTTAGAAAGCTTTTATTTTTGGCTGCCCGGAGACATACGCGATCGCATATGTCTACATATGCTAAACCCTAAAACATACGCGATCGCGTATGTCCACATATGCTAAACCCTAGAGACATACGCGAACGCGTATGTTTAGACATATGTGGTGGTCCAAAAACATATGCGGCGTGTGACGCCCCGGAATGGGCCAGAATTGGCCCAGATTGGCCTAGAGTGATCAGAATCAACCCGGATTAGCCCTAGACTAACTCGGACTGGCCCTGAATTATCCCGAATCCGATCCAAGTCAAGCCGGTCCAAAAATAGGGTGCGACACTTTTCCAAACGGTGTGAACTGTCACGACTCGTGCTTTGATCATCACGAGTCATGCTTTATCTTCAAGCGTGCTTCTCCTTCGGTAAATCCTTCTGTCACGACTCGTGCTTGACGTCACGAGTTGCGAGCTTCCTTCAGTTCTTCTTTGAATCTTTCTGTAATGACTCGTGACATGCTTCACAAGTCGAGTACTTTTCCCGTTTCTTCTTCGAATGTTGCTGTAACGACTCATGACTGTCTTCACGAGTCGAGTGCTTCTTTCCTCTTCTTCTCCAAATGTTTCTGTAATGACTCGTGACTAGCTTCATGAGTCATGTTCTTCACTGCTGCCTTTGCCTTCTCTTTTCTCCCTTATGCAATGACTCGTGCTATGACTTTCTCGAGTCGAGCAATGCACATTTCCTTTGTTCCATCTTCTGTAACGACTCGTGATTAGTTTCACGAGTCATGCATCTTGCTTTTCCTTCTTACTTAGCCAATTTTTACCTATTTTTCCTGCAAACTCTCTTAATTTATCCTCAAAATAATATTTTAGGACTTCTCACAAACAAAATTAGTAAAATAATGAAAACATATAAAATACTTAGTAAAACTTACAGAAAACTAAATTAAAACACTTAAAACATATATGAAATAATAAAGAAAAAGCAATATAAAAACATGTGATCAAAAAGTCATCCTTTAAGCATGCCTTATTCAGATCATGATAGTCTACATAGATCTTAATCCTGTCATCATTCTTGAGTAATAAAACTACATTAACCAACCACTTTAGGTAGTCAAACACCTCATGGAACTTAGTATCCAACTACTTCTAAATATCTTCCTTAACCTTCTAAGCCCATTATGGTAAGAGCTTATGCAACTCTTATTTGACAGGCTTGAACCCATACTTGATCAAAATTTTGTATTTCATAATAGTTTTGTTGACACCTAACATGTCTTCATAGCTTAGAACAAAGGTTTTTATATGTTATTCTAACACCTTGATTATTTCTGCTTGCTCATGAGGATTTAAGTCTAATGTAATATGAAGAGGATAAGATATAGCATATATCCCAATGCTAATAGATTTAATACATGATGTATTAATATAAAAAATGTTGATGTAATGCTCATGTTCATGCATAATGCCATCAAAATATACATTACAAACATAAGTGAAATTTTTTTTCATTACTTTAAATTTTGGAAGAGGTTACATCATCATTGAAAAGAACAAAAATATGAACATCATTATTCTCATACAAAGGTTCATCAAAAGTAGACTTGATAGAGTTGGCAATATCTTAGTAGACCTTTTGTAACATAAGATCACCAATGTCTAAGCTTTACACCTTGTCCTCTAGTGTAATGACTATAGTGGGCTTTGAGTCAAGATGATTGGTAGTGAGATCAATAATATCTTTAAAGATTTGAAGATCATCATTAAGGCTGATGAGAGATGAAATTGTAATAACCTTCTTAGATTTTATTAAATTTAACATATCAAAAACATAACTGAAGATAGTGAACTACTAATTGAAGTAATCATATGAGTATAGCAACTCAAGAGCTCTATGATATTGATGTAGTATCTTTTCTCCCATATGGTAGTATAGATGTTGAATTTTATTATACCTTGCTAGAAATGACCTAATCCTTTATCAGGAATGAGATTCATGTTCTATAACATCTTTTTCATGATAAGGCTCGATTAGTATGAGCGTGGCATTGGTTTTTAGAGTAGCAATGATCTAGACATCAATCATGAGTGAGACATCCTTCTTGATGCAGGCTAAATCAACCTTATCATTAGCTATGATAGTCAAAACTCCTACCTCATATAAGAACTTGATATTCTAGTGTAAGGTGGATAACACACCTCTTAATAGATGGAATAATGGTCATCTTAATAGCAAGGTAAAGGACAGTAGAATATCCAGAATTATGAACCCTATAACTAACTCAATCGCTCCAATAGTCATAGTTATAATGAAGGTGCTAGTAACCTCCCTCTTTGACTTATCATAGGCTTTAATGATCATCTTGGATGGCTTCAAGTCTGAAGGTTGAATCCCAATCTTTGGTAGTACCTTCAAGGGATAAAAATTGATGTCATAACCATCATCCACCATAGCATAAGGAGTGGATAAGTTTATAATATACATCCTAATAAATAGTGCCTTATTTATTATACATAACCTAGGATGGCAAATCAATATTAAAGAAGATGATTTTGCTAGATCATAATGCCCAATTCACTAATAGGCTCTTCATGCTACGAGCAATTATAGTAAAAGAAATCCTCATGTTGGAAAATGCTTTGATAATAGCCTATTGATGTTATTAGAAGGTTAGCACCAAGTTATAAATATTAATGTTAACCTATATTTTCTTCAACTGCTTGATCATAATATTCTTAGGCTAGGTAATCTCTTTGCATTTATCAATAGGTTGTGGAGATGGTGTACTACTAGGACCACCTTTATCTGTAGTAGGTCTCACATTAATTGGCTCCCTCTAATTATCAAGCTTCTTCCATGGATTAGAAGGAGTGAGCACCTTACCACTTCTCATCATACTGCAAACCTAAGAAGACATTTTATTAGCATCGAGCCCTTTTATGGCTTAGAGGACTTAGGTGCTAGCTTGGATAACTTTGGAGTCTTAGATAACTCACCCTTCTTTTATTTCTAAACCCCTATTGATTCAGACTTTTAAACTTTTAAGTGGTTATTGAGTCATCTTTTAAACTATTATACTAAATGTCAATGGTATTAATATTGAACCTATCATAAGTCTAAACTTGATAGATGAAAGAACTAAAGTTTCACTAGCAAGAGGATAGAAGGAATTAAGTATCAAAGATTTTGACTCCCTTATTAGATCATGTAGGTGTGGTTGGCTTTGTAGTAATTTGGTAGTAAGTTAGTTTTAGTAGAAGGTTTGGATTTCTTGGGATCTTTGAGCTAACCCAAATTAATGAGGTCTGGGATGACCTACTTAAGGGAATAATAATCATTTGTATTATGGCCATGGTCCTGGTGGTAATGATAATAGGTTTTGGTGTCTACTGTAGCTTGGGGTGGTGTTTAGAAATTTAGCTTAAGTGGCTTGATGAGTTTGGCTTTGAAATGACGTTTGAAGACTTTGGAAGGTGGTATTTTGAGATTAGAGAACCTTCTTAGTTGGTTAATGTTTTAGAGAATTTATGAAGGTGGTTGTAAAACATTTATATATGGGGATTTATGTGGAGTCTATATGTAGGTGGTGGTTTTAGGTTTGATAAAGGAAGGCTCCTTCTTCTTTAGCCTATCTATCTACTCAATCCTCTAACTAATTAAGTAGATGTCTTCAAAATTATGCAATGTCTAATGCTTTAGCTTATCTTAGTAGAGTGGCAAAGACCCCATAATAAGTTTGTTGATCATGTTAGATTCAGATGGCTTCTATCAGACAAGTGTAGCCTTATCCATATCCATCCATCACTCAAAGTAGTCTATAAAATACTCATTGTAATTTTATATTACCATCTCCAAATCTAACAAAGTCATATCAAACTGAGACTTAAACTCATATTACTTGTAGAAAGTAGTATAGAGGGGCTCCCACTCAATTGTGCTCATCTTATTAAGATTATGATACTAGGCTAGCACTGGTCCCTTTAGTAAGATGAAGAATAATTAGATTATCTGCTCATTTAATAAGTCTAAGATCCTCATCATCATGGTTTAAGTCTTCAAATGGTTCTTTGAATCCCTAAATCTACTATATTTAGGAACATTTAAGAGTATGAACTTGGTAGACAACCCCTTGATGGCTCTAATAAAGAACTCATCAAAGTTCAGGTTAAACACCATGCCTTTGGTCTTCCTGATGGACTGTAATTATTCAATCTTCTATTCTAGTGCATAAGTCTCAATCTTGCTAACATTATACATCTAAATCAGAGTGTCATCATCCATATTAATGTTATAAAAATTAACCACTTTGCCCTTATCCTTTATTGGAGCTAGTAAAGTGATGTAGTCTTTAAAACTAAGGGCCTCCTTGATTTACTATTATAGGCGAGCTTTCTCTGAAGGTGATGTAACAAATTATGGGTCTGTCATCTTTCTACATATGACAGACAAGGTTAGCATGGATTTATGAGTATGGATGTCCCTTCTAATGCACATGAAAAATAAAATTAGTTAGTGAAAGTTGCATGAGTATGCATGTATGCATGTTTGATAAAAAAAATATGAAAAAGGTTAGTGAACACATAACACACATCAACACTCCCTTCCACCTTTACAGCTTTATAAAGATTGATCAGTCTAAAATCTCCAAGGTGGGATACTAGCCGAGAGTTACACTAAGAACTTAAGGCGTTAAACTTTCAACATATGATGCACACATGAATTTAATCATTGGTCGATCATATAAGAGATTACAATAAAAATCCAATAACATTTCAAAATAATCATATTGCTTTAAGAATAAAATGCTTATTGGATAGGCATAAGGTTATGCAATCCTTTTAAAATTATGACTCTTCATAGAGCAATATGTATTTTTCAAAATAGACCAAATTTAAGAAAATATATTAATATGATTAGCTACATGGGTTTTAATCTGATAAACAAGCTAAGGTCTCCTACTATGATGTCTACACACCTATCTAAGCAAATGGAATCATTAATATAGGACTATATCTCATATATATCCGATCAAGGAATCATCGATGATCCACAATACTAGACAATGAATAGCAAAGGTAGACTCACGTTCCCAAGGAGTTGAATGAAGTTCAAGGTACTAACTCACCTATAATCATTGATCAAGAATGGATGAGAATGTGGTATAAGACATAAATAGTATACATGTATGCAATATAATTAACCAGTCAATATGGTAAAATGGTATGAAACTCCAAACTTTTAATGCTACCACTCTTCACCCCAGGTCCCTACTACAGCCACCATTGTAGATGGGGCTTTTATCATAAACTTGAAGCAAAATCTAGCGATATATGGCATTAGAAGCCTACTTGAAATAAAGAGCAGACTTCCCAAGGGGCTTTCTTTAAGAATAATACAAACTCGTAAAAAAAGGTTGTAAAATGGAGTTACCACCATATGATCTTAAAAAATGGTTTAACTGATCATAGCATGAGTGCTAGTTATACCCTTTAGAGATGGGTTTGAGTGGTGAAAATCTATTTATTTTAGAGTTTTATAGTACAATTTTACCATATTAAATGGTTAACTATCCTAGATAGGTGTAGTGACATTCATAGGCATGAATAAATCACACAACATGGCATAGCAGTAGATATAACAAGGCAATAATATAACAAAACGTAGCAATAAAATAATAGAAAACAGCCCATATAAATGGATTAAAAAGATAAGGGATACATACAAAATAAAGCTAAACATACATACGAAGGTGAATGCAAATAAAATAAAGGCCAATTCTATTACAAAAGAGCTTCATTGATATAAAAATAGATGTTAAATAACATCTCCTCCACTCCACTTAAGGAAAAAACAATGGTCCTCGATAGCATGAGCTAGAAAGTACAACCAACATTCTTAAGCAAAAATGATGATGTTAGGACTCAATTTGATTAATCCAAACCATGAGCATGCTTGAACCAATGCTAAAGTCCACTAAATATGATGAATCACATTCGTGCCAAATACAATTTACATGAGCTAGATCATATAAATGTCATAAAAAAGAAATGAAACTTCCAAAATTGCTCTAAAAAGACATTTGGACTCATTTTGCTTCTTAATTAACCTTTAATCATCCATAATTGTATGGAAATTAAAATAAATGGTATTAATTTGAAAATCAAGTTAGAAAACCAATTTTTAAGCAAAAATTGAGGAATTCACCATAAGAGACAGATTAGAGGATTCTAATAACCTTTTAGCATCACTTGAAAATGAATCAACAACCAAATTATCATAATTATGTAAAATAGCATTTAACAACATTTAAAATAGGATTTAATTGGAAAATAAGCAAAATAAAATTGATTTTTAAGTAAAAAACCAATTGATGATTATGAGAATTAAATCCATAGACTCCAACATCATCAATAATCAATTAAAGATGAATCAATATCTAAATTCAAAGCTTAATCATATCAATTAAAATCAAATTAAAAGTGATATTTAATTTAAAAATTAATTTTGAGGTTAAAATTAAATAAATTTCATCAAATGTTTGATGATTTCAGACTATTTAGATTGATGTGAAGTCATAAATGCTACTAATATCTTCAATTCAATCAAAAATCAAGTGAATTTTAAATTAAAAATAAAGTTTTTGGTAAAATTAGGCATTACATATGCTGAATGTAAGCTTGAAATCAAGTATATATGCAACATATGAATGTATGTGTGCTACATGTTTGATTTTTAAAAAATAGAAAATGATGATTTTAAGCAAAACAATGAATAAGATCTCAAAAATAGTCAAATTTATGACTACCATAAATCATATAGAACCATAGAAAGGTTCTAATGCTACTATTACATCGAAATCTCAAGCCAAAATAATCAAAATCATAAAACCATGAACAAAATCAAAGAAATAAAGAAAAGAGAAGAGGAAAAGGCTTTCCAACCACTCACCCATAGGATATTTATAAAGGAATGAGTGGAATTGCCAAAAATGGGTTGACAATGTGAGATTTCTAAAACTTTAAGGTGATGTGAGCCATATGTAATGATACATATACCATATATCATATAACAACTCAATACATATACTACATGTATCATTACATGCTTTACACATCATAAATACATATGATAAATGCCCCTCATTATGCTTGCATTAGGATGTACATCATGTGTTATAATGACTTCTCATATGTCAAAATAGTAAGGGAGCATATGGCGCACTTCACTTGAGAAAGGGAAATAAGCCGCTCATATTACATAATTTTTTATCACATGCTCCGTATATCAAAAAATCATGTAACATGCTTCAACTTCCATAAGTCAAATATAACATATTGCATATGTTAGGAACACTTTTAGGGTGAAAAACCCATGTATGCAACTTAGATTCAAAATGGGGATCAATACTAAGCTAAATTAAAAAAAGTCTAAACATGCAATGCACATAGATGAAAATTTAAGATCAACAAATATATATAAATTCAATAAATTGAAACCTTAATTTTATACCATATAATTATCAAGCATTTCAGCCCTATGTAGTCAATATTTCTTTTAACTTTCAGTTGCTTGATTCAATGGCAATCATGCCCTAAAAATTAGGATATTTAATGCCCCTTGACCATAATCATTCAAGGAGGTTATAGTCCAATAATTTCCAATTTAAACATGCAATCAATATTCAAAGTTTTTAGCATCTTAGGCATACATGTCCAACTTCTTAATTGCTCCCTAAACCATATTCATAAGAAAATCATATGCACTTACATGTTTACTTAACATGCCACAAAAGAAAGCATAATATTGCCAATTTGAAAGTCCTTTAATATCATCTAGTAAAACTAATCTTTTACACAATAATTTATCTCATATATCACGTTAAACATAGGATAATTAAAAATATATAAACTATTTAATAAACCTCTTCATTTTAGTTTCAATTCTCACCAACATCAACCATAACATGCACACATACAATAGACCAATTTCTTTGTATATATCATACTCATACAGCCCCTTAAGGCTTCATCTTATTAACCAACTCAATAACATATACATATATATCAATCACCTCTTCAACATGCACATGGAATCTTAACTTATAGTTCAATAGAACTATACTACCTTCTCAACTCTATCCCACTTCACAAGTAACTAACTTATGGAAATACTTTTCTCTTCAATCGCCCTTATGTCATTCACCCTTACCATTGTTTAAGTGTATCTATTCTAAATTCTTTTAGAATAACACCAATTAGGCTAAGCCTTAAGATTCCATAAGCATCCTTATTAGGATTTCAATTGTCAAATTCCTCTTTATTGCTTATAACAAAGTTTAAGCCACCATCACCATAAGCGATACTTATTATCTTTTAATGTTCCCTCTTCCCCCAAGTTTCTTTTGTTTCTTTTCATTAGTTAAATTTTATTCAAATCTCTTCTCAGAAGTCACATAAATGAATTTATGAACCAATCAAACCTTATGTTAATCAAATATATATATATATATATATATATATATATATATAATGCATTCCTACATACTAACTTAGCAACTTAATTTAATTTGTACATTCAGTAACTTTAATCAATCATGCTCTTAAAAAATTTTTTTATCTCCAATTCATTTTATACCATGATTGTATATTCTTAAGTGATTTTCTTACCTTGTTCATCACTAAAATATTCACTTAAAATTAATTTTCATAGTTACTAGAATGATATCATGATTTTATACTAACTAATTAATACCTCTAGTATTAATCCATTTCAATATCTTTTAACTTGTATGGATAGACCATATACAATATACAATTAAATTCAAACATGGTAAACAATCCATAAATAATTATACAAGAATGATGGATATGACACATCACCTATTCAAAGTACCATTCACATTTAGTATCATTCACCTTTTATCAAAATATGCATATATACTATCCAAGGTTATATGTATTTTTAAACATTTGTATTATGAATTACACTTAAAAAGTATTTAATCTTAAACATTATTGTTTCATACATTCTGATATTCCTTGTCTTATCAATTGATTATGCCTCAGTATTTAGCATAGTTGTATCTTATATATATTAACCATAAATGTTCACCCATACGTTGTATTTTTGAGTTTTCTTTGATATGACTTGGTAAAGATTCCCATTATCAAAGCCAACTTGCATATATACATTTTATCCTCCTATGATTATGCTTGACTTTTGGTCTATGGAAAGTAGAGCACCTTATGTCATTTTCTTGATGTACAGAGCATATTCTACAACATGTTATGCATGTTAGGTGAAATGCATAACATTAAACACCTATTTCTTGACCAAATATAATATGCGCTATATGCCTCCATTCTATTTTGGCACATTTGGATTCAATTTAGCATATGGCACATGTTGTCACATCATCATTTTAACACACACTATATTGATATTACTATTTATATGCTTTTAATTGGGATAATGACATGGATATATACGATATATGAATGCAATAAAAATAAAAATAAAAATAAATGATGTGCTATATGATATCTAATTAGAGATTGAAATGATAGAATTTTATGGGACCATTGAAAAATGGTCGATTGTACTATGTCGAAATGATAATTAAATAGACATAATGTCAAAATGATAATTCGATGAATTTGACATCAACAATAATTGATGGATATAATATCGAGTATGCTTAAAATATTTAAGCGTAATTAATTAAGATAATTAATGGATCATATAATTAATCATATAAAAAAAGATACATAAATTATTTCATACGTATATGGAATTATATATATAAGTACATTAGAATTTAAATGAATTATAAATATATTAAGAGTATGTGTAATTTAATAATATTGTATGATTAAAATATATATATATATATATATATATATATATATATATAATTAATACAAATGATATATATATACGTATATGTGAGTGTATATACGATATGGTAAAATTAAATGAGTAAGTATGTATAATTATAATGTATAAATATAGTATATTGGTATTATAATAATGTAGTGGATGATGATGTTGGATGATGTAATATATAGATATTATTAAAAAGGAATTATTAAAGGATATTATGTATTATTAAATAGAGTAAATAAAAATATGATTAAATAAATGGATA
>CANYBF010806188.1:0-102905 GCA_948192965.1 Dalechampia spathulata
TAATTTATTTATAAAATATAAAGAAGATCCATATTGGGTAGTTTAAGTAATTTTGCTTTTATTCATTCTCAGAATCTGTCTCCCGATCATCATTCCCCTTCTTTCGGATTTTCACAGAAGTTTTTCTTGAATAAGAAGCACGAGGGAAACGGGAATTTGATGTTGACCTGTAAAAACGAATGAACTAGATGCTTGCAGAACTAACAGTACTGACAATTATGCCAATTTCTGATGAACAAACTCCTGAATCCTGACGAAGAGCCTGTCATTATGGCTTCATCCAAAGGAATCATTAACAAGTAAGATTTTAAATATTATTTCATATCTTGCATGGTGACCTTTTCCAGGGACCTTGCATCAAGTTCCCTCTCATCCTTGGCCCCGGAGGCACCATCGTAATCCAACATCTATAACACATTTGGTTTTTCCTGCTTTTCTTGCCAAGTGCTGCCAGCTTATAGGAGCTGACTTAAGTTTTTCCCTTCAGAGATCTGAAAGAGAAGGAGACAATGAGTATTTGAACTCAGCTCTTTACCGATATATATCTTTTATGATCTAAGTAGATTATTATGATATGAAATAATCATCCATATGTAGTTTTATAAGATATTAAAATTTATATAAAAAAGGAAGTTTTCATTCTAAACTTGAAAACCATTTATTATAAGATGTATTTAAGAACAATAAAACATTACATTAAAAAAATTTTCGATATCCATATCAAATTTCTACAAAAAAAACATAAATTATTTCAAGTTCTTACAATAAAAGATGAACCAACAAATAATTTAAAAGGACAAGTGTTCTTCAGGAAGTTTCATCAAGTAATAACTGTAAGTATGATCATCGGTTCCTGCAGGTTAAGCCCTATAGTCCGTCCTCCCATAGGGTATTATCCATCCTCTTGCAACCATATTGACCTGAAATAAAAAATAAAAAGAAGTAAATGGCAAGTAGAAGAACTCCTGGGAACCAAAATCATAAGAAATGAAGTTACCTGAGAGATAATATTGCTGATTATAAGCAGCATTAACTGAATATTGCTGCTGCGGTGCAGGCTGCTGAGATATAACCAGAGAAGAAGGAGCAGAATTTTCTTTTTCATGCTTTTTGAGTTTCGGTAAACCATAGTTACTGAAGTTGGAATTGTAGATATATGAACTTGGATCAATCATCATATTGTCAAGATCACTTGCAATCGCAATTCCTTTGGTGCCATTCCATGATGAAGGCAGTGCAGTTGGCTTGTTCATGATGCCTCCTGCATGGGGCGATATCAGCAGTTGATTTTGGCAATTTGTCGTAGTTGTTGTGGGTTGATTATGATTTTGATTCATCAGCTGAGTTTTATACTGTTTAAGTTCGTCTGAAATCTTTGTATACTCTCCATAAGGTCCTAAAACAGGATCTTTTTGTCTGCAACAAGCTTCCCAAATCAATGATTCTGAAAGTTTCTGTCGGTCACCGACAGGAACACTTTTCATTAACTTAACAATATTGCTTACACCAAAAACTTTATGAACAGCTTGAAATTCTCGACACTTTTCTGCAGGAAAATATGGGTGTAATATACAATCCTCACCACATTTTTTCCTTTGATGCTTGCAGGATGCGCATGCTGCATGTCCGCCATTGTTATTACCATTCCTTTGCATGTTATCTAAACCACAATAGAAGAAAAAACAAATAATAAACACAACAGCAATACCCACATCATTAACTTAATCATTTCCTTGGTATAAACAAAACTCAGATCACAGAAAACAACAGAATCCAACACAGAAAAAGAAAACACGGTTCGAGTGATGTACAAACCTTGCATGATCTTGTTTTTAACTTTGGATATAAATGAACGAAAAGGAGATGTTTGTATAAATAATATGGATAATACAAGAAGCTCATGAACAAACTATTTGTATGGAAATACATGAAAAGATGGTGAGCTACTGTCAATAGATATATACACATACATACGCAGAAAAAATCAAGGAATATCGTCAAGGGTTTATTAGGGTTTAGGTAGATCATGGGAAGAACAAGTGATACAATACAAGTAAATTCTATAACAATATTAATTTGAGGTTGACAAAAGTAATAACAATAATAATATTATATAATTTTTAAAGATTTTATTTTATTTACAAAAGTAATAATTTTTTTACGTTAAATTTATAGAAATTTATCCGATATATTTATATTTTTTTTCATTTTTAAGATCATTTAACATTCTTCAAGAATGAATATTTTGTTTAATAAATAGAATTACTATTAAATAAATTAGGAATAATTATCTTTTAATTTTGATATTAAACAAAATTAATTTTAATATATATATATATTTAATTTTTTGTATGCATGCTTTGGGTGATCTTCTGACGTAAATTCTCTATCGGCACAGGTCATGTCCATGGACATATTTTCTCCTTTTATCACATGGATTTGCCATCAATCTCTCACGACCCCACTCAAGTCTCTAACCTGTGACCTCTGACCAGCACATTGCATTGCAGAACCCAAATTTTCCCTTAAATTATGGCGACACCCACATAAAGCTAGTTTTTTCCCATTAAAATTGGATAATTAAATTAAAATATTAAATGAGAGTTTCTTTAGTTTCCAGCATACCAAGATGAGATGATGATATGGAAGAAATGTGTTAATCGTACCCATCATGATACGTAATCTTGGACCCACATGAACTTGCATATACGTTTGGATTATAGATTAATGATAATTAGTTGTGTAATCAAGCAAAGTATATATGGAATTACAAAAGGGATGTATATTTCTGAAAATTCATGATTCAAGCTTCTCCCTTGTCCAACACTTAACCAACTAACACTTATCACCAAACCCAACAATTCTTTTGTTAGTCTCTTTTTAGAGAAGAGACTGTCCTTCCACTTAAAGAAACAGAAAGCCATTTGAGCAATCATGCCATGGTTTGAAATATAATATAAATATATAAATAAAGGTCCAGCTAAAGTTGGGTGCTTTAATTGGTTGCTATTAAAATGGTGGCCTGCCTCATGTCCCCTCCATTTCCATTCAAAATTTAAACCAAAACCCACTTCAAACTACTCAATTCTGCATCAAACCCACATTTTTTTCCCCACTCTAGACTCCTTTTCAGACTCTATATCAGCATATAGGAAGAAAGGGCTCTGAAAATGGAGTAATTTGATATACCGAAATAGGGAATCGGGAAGTTGTTTTAGTTTTAAGAATGAGCACAGCTAGGTTTATCAAGTGTGTAACAGTTGGTGATGGTGCAGTTGGGAAGACTTGTATGCTCATTTCCTACACCAGCAATACCTTCCCTACTGTATGCTTTTTGTTTTTGATCTTCCTTATCTTTAAATCTTATTGTAAAATTGACTGTTTAGCTACAGACAAGCTCATTGTTTCGAAGAAAAATGATAATATCGTCTGTAAATGTTTTCAAATCGATGCTAACATCTGCGGCTGATGTATTTATTAATGTGTTCTGTTGGTAGGATTATGTGCCTACGGTGTTTGACAACTTCAGTGCTAATGTAGTTGTCGATGGCAGCACAGTCAATCTTGGCTTATGGGATACTGCAGGTTAGTTTTTCTTTTTCCAGCAGAAAATTGTATATTTTCTGAATCATTTGAAGATAGGAGGAGGGAAAGAGAAGTGTATTAGCACATGTTCTTAGTTTAGTTCATGTCTTCAGGACAGGAGGATTATAACAGATTAAGGCCTTTGAGTTATAGAGGAGCAGATGTGTTTTTGTTGGCTTTTTCCCTCATTAGCAAAGCTAGCTATGAAAATATTTCCAAGAAGGTTCAATTTCATTAACCCCCTTTATCAATTTCCTGGGTGTTATTGGAGATTTCCATTTATCAGTTCATTGATGTTTTGTTGCTTCTGTTCTTATGGCCAACAGTGGATTCCAGAGCTGAGACATTATGCACCAACTGTACCAATTGTGCTAGTTGGGACTAAACTTGGTTAAGTATCATCGTTGTATTTGTTTCTATGTTTGGTGGTCTTTAAAATCACAAACTCGTTGTAATTTATAGTGAAAAACTACAGATTTGCGAGATGATAAACAGTATTTGATAGATCATCCTGGTGCTACAACCATCACCACTGCTCAGGCAAGTCATTAATGGACTCACAAAATGAAAACTGTCACTTTTTCCTTGATTTAGAAACATACACATGTGGTAACAAGTCTCGATATTGGGCAGGGGGAGGAACTGAAGAAGATGATCGGTGCTGCTGTTTATATTGAATGCAGTTCAAAAACTCAGCAGGTGAGTCTAACTTCTGCATGCAACTCCAAAATCTATTCAAGCTGCTCGACATCCATTTGAAATCACAAGGAAGAATCGGGATTTGAATTACGAACCTTCTCCCGACACGAGAGAATAAATGATTAACTAAGCTATCATAGTCTGTTAAAGATTGCATATCACGATCACTTGTACCATCGAAAATTAAGCATTAAAAGCAAGGCAAGGCAAGGCAATGCATAAGTTAGTTTAGTTTGGTTTGTACAGAATCTGATATGATTACTGCTGTGATGAAACAGAACGTGAAGGCAGTGTTTGATGCAGCAATCAAGGTTGTTTTGCAGCCTCCAAAACCGAAAAAGAAGAAAAGAAAGCAAAGATCATGCTTGTTCCTGTAAATCAAAGTTCCTTCCATGTTTAACTTGTCAATCCACATCACCCTTTTCATTCACCGTCTTCTTCTTCCTCTTCCTCTTCTTTTTCATCATCATTTACCAAAACTTCTATTTGGTTTATTGGAATGTATTATACAATGTGTAGTTGTTGTCGTGGTTATCATATGATCTTTGTAATCAGATCAATACTGCTTGATGGTGAGGTTTGTGAATTCAATTCCATGATTATGAACTCTGCTCTCTTTATTCTGCAGAAAGGAAACTTAGAATAGAAGGAATCTATCATAATAAAATAGAAATATTATAAATTCTTATATAATTTAAATTTATAATTATATATCAACCGAATAAATATTTAATACTTAATACAAATTATTATGTATTACTATATTAATAAATTCATATTCTTATATGATGAATCTGAATTATTAAAATTTTTTTTAATTATTTAATATTATTAGATATAAATCATTTATTAAAATATATTTAATAATTTAAGCTTCTAGATTAAATAATTATTTAACATGCTATCATAGTTTCTATAACACACATGCGGGACTTGTTAGATATAAACATAAAGTAATTTATTATAATATTATTATTTTGAATATAGCAATTTATTATTATTATTATTTACACTTACTTGACAAACAAGAAAATATATATAACGAATTTATGTACCGCCGAAGGGGAGACCTAAAATCCCAACCAAAACCCCAAGCCAAAAGCCCGATAGAATTTAAGCGCAGACACAGAAGATAATCTTCCGGTGCCATTTCTTTACTGACAGAAATGGTGGCGGGGCCGCTCTTCCGCGCTCTCTTTTCCTCCACTAGCAAGTCTTTTTCTACTAGTAACCACTACCTTTCCTCTCCCTTCCTTTCGCGCGCCACTGCGTTTGCTCGTTCCTTCTCTGCTGCTTCTGCTACCGCCTCCGCCGCCGCCGCAGCCCCAGCTCCATCCCTAGATCCTAGCAGGTTGCGGAACGTTGCTGTAATTGCTCATGTTGATCATGGGAAGACAACGCTAATGGACCGTTTATTAAGGCAGTGTGGTGCTGATATACCTCATGAGCGTGCTATGGATTCTATTAGCCTTGAGCGTGAGCGTGGCATTACTATTGCTTCCAAGGTTTTTGTTTGCTAAATCCTAATTTTGATCTTCTCTTAAAGCATGAATTTCTGTTTCTTTCTCTCACTACAAAAAAAAAAAGTGAACTTGGTTGTATTAACGGCACTTCAGCTTCTAATAGATTCATCTACTTAAGTAGACCATACTTTTGGAAAAGGATTCTGATAGATAAGGTGGACAACTAAGTGTTGTTAAATCTACAAATCCTAGAATTCAGTATTCAGCTCAATTCAGTACTTCTTGTCAATTCTCCTGTTTGTAAATGTTATAATTGATGTAATTCATTTATTTCAACTCTAAAGAGGGTACTCTAGAGGTTAAGAAATCATGTCCGAGGTAACATGATTTTGCAAGAATTCGTTTAAATGATTTATTCTAAAAATTGCATCAACATATACTAATTACTGTATGCATGCAGGTTACATCGGTTTCCTGGAAAGAAAATGAGCTAAACATGGTTGACACGCCTGGACATGCGGATTTTGGTGGTGAAGTATGTATGCCTGGTGCCCATGTGCTGGAAAGATGAAATGTTTAGTTTTATTCTTAAACTTTGACCCAATTACACCTGCATTTCAGTTTTAAAATGAGATCTAAAGTGTGAGTCTCACATGACTAATGTGGGCATAAAGAATTAATTGTTCTGATGAATTTTATGGTGGATGCATGAAAAGATTGGTTTTTATATATTTATAATAGGAAATGATGGAACTTACCGCACTAACCTAACTAATTGAAGTGTGTGATAATTTGCACGACTTTGTGTTAATAATGATAGGTTGAGAGGGTTGTTGGGATGGTCGAGGGAGCAGTTTTAGTTGTAGATGCTGGTGAAGGCCCTCTTGCACAGACAAAGTTTGTTCTTGCTAAAGCTTTGAAGTATGGGCTGCGCCCCATTTTACTCCTGAACAAAGTAGATAGGCCTGCAGGTATGATGGTTTTATCTCTTGTTTATTATTTTCTACTTGTTTTATGATGAGTGGATTCTGCGTGTATACATATGGTAGGAGGCAAATAATACGCTACATGAAGAGAAAGCAAATAGATGCTGAAATCATCATTTGGTAGATTTTACAATAAATTCTTTCCTATCGTGCTTACTTTACACATTTCATCCAAATTTATTTTGGTACCATAAGGGTTTTGGCGGGGGTATATGTCAATTTTGCATTCAAGAAACACTATGTATAACAATCTAATTCATAGGTAAGATTGAATATGTGCCAACTGAATGGTATTGCTGATGTATAGCTTTCTTGTTAATTTGTTGAAGATTAGAACTTCTCCAGATAACTTGGTTATACGATGAACTTTTGTTGTTTTGAATGCTCCTCATGTTCTTCCTCTTCATTTTGGCAGTGACCGAGGAGAGGTGTAATGAAGTTGAGAGCCTTGTTTTTGATCTATTTGCAAATCTCGGTGCTACAGGTGAAAAAATACAGGAAATCAAAACTTCCTTGATTTGACATTCATCAGCAGTTCCCAACCTGCTTGCTTTATGAACAAAGTTTATGGAAGTCAAGAGTCGTAATTGTATGTTGTGCTTGTTTTAGAGGAGCAGCTGGATTTTCCTGTTCTTTATGCTTCTGCTAAGGAAGGGTGGGCCTCGTCCACCTTTACTAAAGATCCTCCTGCTGATTTGAAGAATATGTCGCAATTGCTTGATGCCATCACAAGACATGTTCCGCCACCAAAAGCAAGTATTGATACACCTTTTCAGATGTTGGTAAGTGTTAAACACTGTTGGTTCTAGAAGAATGTGTGATCACGTGTTTTATTTTTGAAGTTAGTCTTACATCATGTTTCTCTGAAGCTGCGTGCTCATGCTTGAATATTGTTTTGGGTTGGTCCTGCATGTTCCTTCGGTTCCTTCATTTGCATGTCCTTTTGTTCTGTTTTTGTCAGTAACTTTGTAAATTGTATGGGTCTTTTTCGCATTCAGGTTTCCATGATGGAAAAGGATTTTTATCTTGGGCGGATCTTAACTGGACGTGTTGCTTCTGGAGTCATTCGAGTTGGGGACAGAATACATGGGCTACGTATTACAGATTCTGGTGTGGAGAAAATCGAAGAAGGAAAGGTAGTATCTTAATTTGAAAAGATATTGAACCATTGCTATGAAGTTAGCTTGACAACCATGTCATCAAATTGATGGTGAACAATATGCATTTGTTCATCATTCTGTTCTATAGTGTCAGGTTGCGGTTTGGTGTTTTCATTAGCTTAAAGTTCATTTCTTGTGTTCATACTAGATCATTTAATGGTTAAGTTAGTAAAAATTGTTTCTAAATCATATCTTAAATTCATTAGTTCCTACTTCTTATTTTGCCTTTTTTATAATGATTTACCTTCCACCAAATTAATGCATAAACTGATTTTTACAATAAATCACCAGGTTTCCTAGTCAACTATAATTAACATTTCCCCAAACTGTTATTGTGATATATTATTTCTTTGGTTTGAGAAAATTGCTGCATTTAGCATTCGATGCAGCCAGTTCTTGTGTGCTCAAAGCATGAGTTTGAATGCTTTCAGCGTAGTTCACAACTTTGACACATTAGATGGGTTAAAATGAAATAATACTTTTCAGAACTGGATTTTAAGCTGATAACCTAAACCTGCCACAATTGCTTCGTGATTGTATTGATATACCTATTCATCTTGTATCTGTAGGTTCTGAAGCTAATGAAAAAGAAGGGAACAAGCATGGCTCTCATTGATAGTGCAGGTGCTGGTGATATAATATCCATGGCTGGTATGGCCAGCCCATCAATAGGCCATACAGTGGCTAACGTGGAGGTTTGTTGCTTTCTTTCCTGCATGGAGAATCAGTGATTTTTTCATGCACTCTGCATGGTGTTTCTTTTTTCTTGAAAAATAACCTCATAAGCCATACCCATTCTTCTAAAGTCTTGGATTGAATGCCTCATATAGCCGATTATGTTAGGTTACATCAGGTTCTTTTCTTTTTAAAAGGATTTATGAATACCTGATTTAATTAGGTTGAAATGATAAGTTACAATTCAGATTAGGATTGTTGCAAAACATGCTGTACTTCATAAGTTTACTCGATGAAGAGTGTACTTTCAGTTTAATATTTTTGCATATCTTCTGCCTATGACACTCTCCTTCATGTGATTTGAGCACACCTTCCAGCTTTATGTGCATTGTTGCTATTGATTTTTTAGCTACCTCCCAACATCCCCAAGGTATCATGAATCTCTGATGAGATCTAAAGTGAAATGTTAGTCCTCCAGTGAAAAGGGCGCTTTCACTAAAGTGATAAATTGGGGACTATACCTCATTTTCCTGCTATAGGTTGTAAATTAGCTAAACTAAATATGATACTTGAGTATCGTTTGTCCATGCTTTATTTCTATCAGTATGGGTACAATAGGGTTCATATTTTCAGTAACAGTACATAGTACAGGTCTACATTGTTTTTTTCCCTCCTCCAATCTAATAAAGCATGATCCGCTCAGATCTTCCTTTCAGTGCTCATTAACAATCATTTATACTAAAATTTCATGTTGTGTCTTAAGTGGTTGGGATTTGATCTAAACTTGGTCATGATCATGTTTTCTAGGTTATGAATGCATTACCAACTGTTGAGTTGGATCCTCCTACCATTTCCATGACCTTTGGTGTCAATGACTCTCCTTTAGCTGGCCGAGATGGTACACATGTAAGTATTATACCTCTTTGCTGTTCCTTCTTGAATGTTATGCATGCGTTTGTCTATTTCTGCACAGGCATTCATATATGCTGCAACGCTACCCTTTGCTGTTTTTTGGATACAAATTATGTGTTGCCCATTATGCCTGCTACTTATTTCTATGAAATTTTCTCTGGTTACGTGTATCTAAAGACTGTTAGAAGGTGGAAATTTTAGTAACAACAAGGATCTAGATGGCTAATTCAGACAGTTTCTTATAACTAGATTTACGGAAATTGAGAAGGCTAGGGCATGAATTTTTATGAGGATCTAAACAGAACCAAATTTAATGAGAGGAAAGATGTTCTTGCCCTAAATATACTTTTCCAGTTGACTATTGTTTGAATGCTTTCCCTGGATGTTAACGGTCTTAAGAGAGTTCCCATTCTGGAGTCTTTATATATTGTGATTGCATTATCATGCAATGGTTGGAACACTTGTATTACAAAAGGGCAACCACATTACAATGAAAAAATGCTGAAGGGAAAGGCTGCTTTTACGTTTTTTTTTTTGGTGTTTCTACTTGCCCATTGAACTTTCTTGTCTTTGCAACACATTGTCTCCTCTAGTTTTCCATATCAGTTTTGGGTCATGCTGTGATGCTTTCTTTCATGTGAGGTTTCCAAATGTTTGAAAATACAAATGATATATTGTGTTCTTTACTTATAGTTGACTGGAGGAAAAATCGGTGAGCGGTTAATGGCTGAAGCTGAGACCAACCTTGCCATAAACGTGATTCCTGGCATGGCAGAGTCATACGAGGTTCAAGGGAGAGGAGAACTTCAGCTTGGTTTGTTCCTAAAAACTTTGACAAATTTTTCTATCTTGTGAAGCTCTAATCATATTTGCATATTTTTTTGTCTTCTATGACTTTTTTTTTTCATGTTATTTGACATATTTGCTGAAGTGGTTTGGTACTGGAATTTCAGGCATTTTAATTGAGAATATGAGGCGTGAAGGATTTGAGCTGTCCGTCTCACCACCGAAAGTCATGTGAGTTCATTGGGATTCTTGGACAAGAGATGTCTTCTATGCTAATATTATCTCCGTCTTAATCCATACTTCAGTTGTATTAATGGATTTTAAACATTATTGAACTTTTGCATAGGGTTTGATACATAATATGGATATCATTTGCAATAGCAAATAATCCTAGGTGTAATACATAGCCTTTTTATTACATGTGGCCACTTAATGATTCTGCATCGAGTTGCATCCTTCCTTTAGTAATATTGCCTCAAATCATTTACTTATTGGACGATATCCTAAGATCATGTGGTCAATGCATCACTTGGCTTCAGATGTTTAGGGTTTAGGGTTTAGCATCTCATGTATTTCTTTTTCAGGCATTTCACTTAGTTTCACAGATTGAACATTTTAAGGCCATCACTACTGTACTGTTTAAGGCTTGAGATTGAACCTTTGGGTCTGGGAAAATTCTTCAGTTTGATTGTCTCTACAATTTCCTTTATAAGTGCTCTTATTTGCAACTTGAACAATGTTCCCATGTTGAATCAGGTATAAAACTGAGAACGGTTTGAAACTTGAACCAATTGAAGAAGTGACCATTGAGGTACAGTTCACATGACATTAGATGCACTATTTTTTGCTTACAAGAAATGTTTAAGCGAAGTATGATGCTTACATGTCATGGTTTTCTTCCAGATAAATGAAGAGCATGTTGGATTGGTTATGGAGGCTCTATCTCATAGACGAGCTGAAGTAGTCGATATGGGTCCTGTACCTGGACACGAGGGCAGGACGAGATTGTCTTTGACTTGTCCATCAAGGTAAGTGGTTTTTCCATGTAATACAATTATCCAAGGATGAAGCACCCTGTTGTGGCGATTGTTTTTTGTAATGTGTTATTTTGTTCCATCTGCAGCTTTTGCATCTCATTATTCCCTTGGACATCAATAAAGCTGCATCTTATACATCATGTGATTGTGAGAGATAATTCTTCTGAATTTTGAAAGACACATTTGGATTTTTAGATTTATCTTTCATGTTGTTAACATCATGTGCATTTGATCTGTTATGCTATTCATTACCAGGTTATTCTCCATGTTTCGTTTTCAATTTTGAGTTGTCACTTCTTACCTGGGATAGCAAGTTGCTCATCTTTGTGAGCAAGAGTCACAATGCCTGGAGTGGGTTGTGGATGTTGTTCTGCACTCACCATTTATGATGGAACATCCATTACGAGGTGTTAGGTTGTTGGTCAAATTGTCTGTCTCATAGGAATGTCAATTTGGGGTTGACCACCATGGGTTGTGGCGTTCTTGAATGCTAAATGTTAACTTGCAAAAATATCGCACACCAAATGCTATTTTGAACGTAAATGGTAAAGGGCTACTTGTATACTCAGAAGTGATGCTTCTTTTTTCAATGATTGTTTCAATGTGATCCTCACCATTATCTTGATGTAATCCTGCTGTAAGGTTTGTAGGCTCATTCAAATGCCAATGTGAATGTGCATGTCTTGCTCATCCAGTGTAACTGTTATCCCGCTTAGAAATTCTTTTGTAGTTGAATTATTGTTTTGTAATGAGTTACACCTTAATATCATTACACAAGTTTCCATTATGTTACTGAAGGATATGGGGCCTTAGAACGTAAGTTGGCATTGTTAAGTTCATTTTTCTTAATGAAGATAACATACGGTACCTACCCCATGCTAACAAAAAATGTTCCTGATTTTGTTTGTTTGGCCTTTTGAGAGCGAGCCATGGTACAATTGATACTGCATACCTTAGGTGACCTGTAAATCATGCGTTTCTGTCGTGGAAATTGCCTCTATGCAAAATTGCAACACTGCATTATTATTATTTTCACCTTCCTCCTAACCCAGCAAAGAATAGCTGAGGGCACTTGTGCACCATGTGAATCTTTTTATGTTTTTGCGGCCGTTGATTGATTTATTGCCTGCTGTATGCTTCAGGGGCCTGGTTGGTTATAGGAGTGTGTTTAGCAGCGACACACGTGGAACTGGATTTATGCACCGTGCTTTCCTGAGTATGCTTACTTCTAACTATAAGATAATTCTATTTGTTATTTTTCTTTTAACCTTTTATTTAGAGTTCGTCAGTTTCTACAAATTTTATCATCAAGAAATGTGCTGAAATTCCTCCAATTTCCATCGACGACAGATCACTTGTATTGGCTCAAATAGAATTTACAAAGTCTTCTCTAGAAAGCCACAATTAATGATTTCTTGTTACCAGTCGGCATCTGTCCACACAAACATCAAAGCTTAGCTTTTGAATCCATCAATATATGTTAGGGATATGTGATTTGAATATCCGGCAGGATATTCTGTTTTAGCAAAGTTCAATTACGCTTATAAGGTTCATTATATTATTTGCAGCCTATTCAAAACATCGGGGTCCACTTGGAAACGTTAGGAAAGGAGTACTGGTATGTTATACAACTCATTTTCGTTAGTGAAGTATAGTTTGTTGTTCTTTCCAATTGTTTTCTATAGAAACACTAAACAGTGATCATCTTAAAATTGATTTTCCCTTGGGTTTTTTATTATTCAATTTGGGCTTTTTTTTTGGCTTTAATTTAATTTATGGCTTTACATGGAATTGGTTACCATGAGCACATCTGCGCGTGCAAGAATTCATAGATTCAACAATACCCATGGATGATGAATCATTCGCAATGTTTGAATAAAGGCTGATTGTGAATCATTTAATTAAACTTTTAGGTATTAGGAAATTGTAGTTGAAACGATTAATTGTTACTTTTTTGACAAAAAAGTGGGGGACACTGGTTTTTAGTTTCCTTTTGCATTAGCATTTTACTTTCTCTCTCAATTTCCCCTCTTTTATTCTTCTCTCCTTTCACCGTCTGCTGGAATTCTTTGTTACTTAACTGATTATATGATTTCTGTTGTACATAAACTGTTGTTTGAATGTATATTTGACTATGATCATTTTCTTTTTGTCTTGATCTGCTGAAATTATGTAACGTTCTTAAACAGGTATCAATGGGCTATGGTGCAGTCACAGCTCATGCATTAATGAGTTTGGAAGCTCGTGGAACACTCTTTGTCAATCCTGGAATGGAGGTTTCTTCTTGACTCTTTGTTTCCCACTTCTATTTATTTTTGGATGGTTTTATACAGTAACCCTGAGTTGCAATTGAAAGATCCTGTTGCCTGCAAACATTGGAGCATTTATCTTAACCATCAAGTGAATCCATTAATTTCTGGTGCCCTTTTATGATGGCTAGGGTTATATTATGTTACGAAATGCTTTTCCCATGCTGCCAATCTTTCAATTATCTAATTGTCAGTGGTAGTGATGTGGGATCTAGGATGTGCTCTCCATTGTCACACTGCTTTCTATGAGTTGATGATACTGATGAGCAAATGGATCTACAAGATCTTATTTGATTCAGTAGCAAATCCACACTTTTTTGCATCTAGAATGTCAAAAATTCGTTTCAGAATTCTACATTTGATTCTACATTTGTTGTGCCTAAGCCTATTCTACTGGTCTACTTTTAGATGATTTCCAGAAGATCGCTTCATCTGAATTTTTTTGCATGTCAAATGCCAATCGGATCAGACATTTAGAAAAAATTTTGACGAGTCTGTTTGCAAATTAAATTAATTCTGCAGTCGCATGAGCTGGTATCGTAGGAAGCCTTTTGACTTGAAGGTCTGGTTCATATAAGAGATTTAAGATCTACCTGGTCATTTCATGTGTTTATTTATGGCTTCTGTTTAATTTGTGATAATATAACTGTACATGCGTTCTTTATTTTGCAGGCGTATGATGGCATGATTGTAGGTGAACATTCAAGGGATTCAGATCTCGATGTAAGATATTTTTCTCTGCCTTTAGCGTCATGTACTGTTTCAATACAATGGCATTATAATTATTTTCTTGCAACAGGTCAACCCTGTAAGAACTAAGGAACTTACAAACGTCCGAGCTGCCAGCAAAGATGAGAATGTCAGATTAACTCCGCCTCGCTTGGTATGCTACGGCCTGCTTTTACTATTTTATTATTTGGATACACACACAATTTGCGTGTTGACAGTCTTTGACCTTTGACATTGTTGATGGACTGATGCTAACAAGAAAGTGCATCTATTTGTAGATGACTCTTGAAGAAGCCATCGGATATGTAGCTTCTGATGAGCTTATTGAGGTGAGTTTCAATTAAAATCTTTATGTTTCTAGTTTTACGGAACAACCTTCCTGAAAATATGATCGTTCAACTTCCACTAGTTGAGCAGTGATAATTGTTCTTGCTGACTAGAATTGAGCATTATACATTATCACTTTGCTATTTATGTGCCTCAAAACATGCAGCGCACGCTTCTTCCTAGCAATTTAAATTTTTGGTGTTTTTCTCTGCATCTTATTTGGCGTTGTACTTGCAGGTCACCCCTAAGGCCATCCGGCTAAGAAAAAGATACCTAGATGTTAACAAGCGCAAGGCTATGAGCAAGAGGCCGAAGGAATGATTCCATCTAAACCCAATTTTGTAACTTATACGTCAAAACTATTTAACGTACGTGTTCAATTCTTTTTTTTTCCCCATCAAAATGTAAGTCATTAAGTTATAGAAATGCAGAAGAAAACTATATCTTGCAAAATGAAGAGCATGAGAGAATAATGGCATGTCGTAAATTATTTCCGTTGACATGCAACATAAACATTCGACCTGATATTTCAAATTCTACATTTATGAATTCACTTATTGTTTCTGGGTCTTCAGCGAGCGTCACAGATCAGTAACGTTTCACAACCTTGAGGAGATGCTTCACTGTGCAATGGAGATGCTTTACTGTGCAATTGAGTAAACTGAATTCTCCAGCTACAAAAACACCTTATACACTTGGTTTATTGTGAAAAATTCACAACAGGTTCCTATCTTCAATGTACTATGTACATGTTCTGACTCGTCCTGATTCCAAGCATTTTCTGGACGTTGCCAAGCCTCACTCCAGTTCCGTAACATCATGTAGAATGTAAACAGTTGGGCTTATAAGGCGACACCGTAAAACTTATTGTCAGCATGGCTGAATAAAGTCCTGTGCTTGCATGAAATGTGATAAGCCTGAAAAAAGATTGCAAGCAATTACTGTTTTTGGCAAAACCGCAAGAATAAAAGCCCTTTGGTTGCATCAGTAAGATGCGTGCAAGAAATGCTCAAAATCTGCAGAAGTAGATCAAGATCACTGCATTTTCCATGGCACATCAACCATACAGTAGTCAGGCCGGCCATTTTTCATCTGCTAACTGTTCCCAACATGCATGATAGAATTTTTTTAAAAAAAAAACGCATTAAAAACTGGAAAAGCGCTGACCACCAGAGACTGGCAGTTACACATTTTCCAGAAATAGTAAGTTTGTCCGATTCGATGTCTGTCTTGCATCATGGAATTCTTCACGCAATCCAATGGGATTTCTTGACATCACAATCCGAGGATCCCATTCAGATTCTTTAAGCTTTTTAAACAAATATTTATACCATCAATCAAAAGATCATTAACTATAAGTATACCATTGATTACATCTCATTAGTACTTCATTTAATATTTAATTGGATTTTAATCATACTAATGTACCATTACGTACCTAATCATCTAGTTATCCACTTGAAACACGTGCGCAATATATCATGTTCTCTGCCGTTCGATCAAATCATCTTCCTGAACCTGCGGTCATGAATTAATGGAGATCCTACACCTGCTCTCCACCAAATCGTACTCGTCCTAGTCCCAAGCTTTTATCTGTCTTCCCGTCTCCCCGTTCCTTTCACATTTCGGTTGACCCCATTTTTTCTTCTTCTTCTTCCTCTCCTTCGAGTTTTGATCTTCCGAAATCTAAGCCTGAAAATGGAATCTCAATTGTCTGCAAGTCGCGCCTTTTTTCGGACCAAGATCATTACTGATCACCTTCTGAATTCTCAATCTCCTCGATCAATCTCAGCTCTTGAACAAAATTCCTGTTTAGCCTATTCACCTCCAGAACTTCACGAAAGCTATGATTTCGATCCTAAAGCAATGAGAAAATTGCTAGATATGCATAATATAGAGGATAGAGATTGGTTGTTTGGATTGATGAGACAGGGTAAAGTGTTTAATCCAACCGAGAAAGGTGGGCGAGTGTATGTTATGCCTGATTATAATCAATCGATGCAACAACAAAGAGAAATGACCATGAAAAGAATTGGGCATTTGTTAGAAAGAGGTGTTTTCAATGGGTGGTTGGTTGGGACAGGGAAAGGATTAGAATCAGAAATGAAAAAGTTTGCTCTTTTTGAAGTCATTGGTATATTCGATCATTCTCTTGCTGTTAAGCTTGGTGTCCACTTCTTTTTATGGTACGTTTTCTTCTTCTTCTTCTCTCTCTGTTGGTCATTTTCAATTGCATGAAATGTTATCTTTTGTTATAAGAGCAGTAAATGCGATCTTGTTTTCAAGGGATAGGGTCCATCTGGAAAGTAGTAAATATATAGAAACGTTTAAAATTATATTTATACTAATAAATTATTAATGATTCTTCATATCTAATGATTTTTTGAATCCAAACAATAGTTCCTTGCTTGTTACTGGTCAGCAACCATAATCCCTTTTTTCACATTAAATGCAATCTTGGGATATGCTTGTTTCATGCAGAATAACTTCTGTCTTCTCTTCATGAGTAAATGACTTGGTTTTGTTTGTCTGTTGCAAAAAGAAAATGGACAAATAAGTTTGAGCAAGCTTTCTTTTGTAGTACAAATATAGGACTGAATTGTTCTTTTATAATGGGCTTCAGGGGTGGCGCCATTCAGTTTTTTGGCACAAAGCGTCACCATGACGAGTGGTTAAGGAACACTGAAACCTATGCAATCAAGGGTTGCTTTGCCATGTCAGAATTGGGGCATGGAAGTAATGTATGTCTTGGTATCAGTCCGCTATCCGTCTAGTTCTTCGTTCTTTCTTCTATATTATTCATTTATCATCAAAGTTTGAAATGATTTTACGGTTTTTAGGTCAGAGGAATTGAAACTGTCACCACTTATGATTCAAACACGGGCGAGTTTATCATCAATACTCCTTGTGAATCAGCTCAGAAGTATTGGATCGGTGGAGCGGCTAGCGTAAGAATTATTATGGAGGCTTTTCTTGGAAAGACCCTTCCTTTGTTCCTTATCCAGTATAAACTTTGTGCTGTAAATTGATTATCATTTCTCTTCATGCTGTTTTGTAGCACGCGACACATACAGTACTATTTTCACAGCTTAATATAAATGGGAAGAATGAAGGTGTCCATGCATTTATAGTCCAGATCAGGGATGCAGATGGAAACATATGCCCAAAAATACGTATAGCTGATTGTGGTCATAAGATTGGTTTAAACGGTGTTGATAATGGTCGAATCTGGTAAAGGTCTCACCTTTTGGATATATAGATATATAATCACTAAATGATTGATTCGGAAATTATATGATCATTTTTTCAGGTTTGACAATGTGAGAATTCCCAGAGAGAATCTGTTGAACTCAGTTGCTGATGTTTCCCCGGATGGACAATATCTTAGTGCGATTAAAGACCCAGACCAGGTAATCAATCTTAACTCAGACTACATTCATCAATACCCATATCATTAATGTCATCATCATCCTCTCCTTTTAAATTTATGGATCATTTAGTAACACTTTTAAATTGTTGAGCAAACGAGTATCTCTCATTTACATATTCTTTTTCCCAGAGATTTGCTGCATTCCTGGCTCCTTTGACATCTGGTCGCGTAACTATTGCTACCTCTGCAATATATTCATCTAAGGTATTAAATTAAAAAAGATTCCATTTCCTTTTTTTTTTATCTTAATTTTGCTGTTATGTATGATCTATCCATAAGCAATTAACTTGGGATTAAGGCGTATTTGAGGTGTGTGGTCATCACTTTAAGCATGATAATTAGACTGATCTTCGATTCAGGACAGTGTTTTGACTGAACATTTATTTATCAAGTTCTTTGATTCTCTAAACACGAGTTCTACAATTTGGGAACTCCTCAGAGTGCTACTTTGTTAGTGTCATATTGAATCCTTTCCCAGTACTCTGCTGCAGATTAACACATTTTGCGTTTCATGAAAATGATCTGTTTCTTCCTATATCAGATAGGTTTAGCAACTGCCATAAGGTACGCTCTGACTAGGAGAGCATTTTCTATCACACCTATTGGACCTGAAGTGCTACTACTTGACTACCCAAGTCATCAACGAAGACTCTTGCCTCTTCTTGCAAAAACGTAAGTTTATTATTTGTTGGCATCCGGATTATCAATCCTTCATTTGCATTTTTCAGAAGATGTACAATGATAAATAAAAATGTCCTGCAACCTTCAAGTTTGACTTGTGTTAATGTTTGCATTATAATCATCTGCAACAATTTGGTCAGTGGTTACACTTCTGATGCCCTGCAATGCTAGATTTAATTGCTAAATAAAATTTACCTTGAAATCATTTATATCATGATGCAGCTTCCTTGCAATCGAAGTAGAAATATCAGAATCCTGATTTGTCTTTCCTCCTCTTTTTCTCTTCCCTCGGGCTCTTGCTTGTACAGATATGCAATGAATTTTGCTGGAAATTCCTTGAAAATGATATATTGGAAGAGGACACCAGAAACAAATAAAATTCTTCATGTGGTTTCAAGTGCATTCAAGGCTACCTTCACCTGGCATAATATGAGAACACTTCAAGTGAGGAACTATGGCACTGAATTTTCTAGGTTCACAATAAGCTGTCAAACTAAAAGATACGTTTATTATCTGTTTCTAGGAATGTCGTGAAGCTTGTGGAGGACAAGGCTTGAAGACAGAAAATCGAGTTGGTCACTTGAAAGGTGAATTTGATGTTCAGTCTACATTCGAGGGAGACAATAATGTTCTTATGCAACAGGTACTAGCTGTTGTTCTTTCTAATGCTAGAAATCGCTAGTCAATCTATATAATATTATGACTCTTAACCTGATGATGTAGAAGAAAATCCTTAAATTGTAGCTCAATTTGCTCACTCGAGTCCCTTATGATGTGGATTTTGTTGAACTCAGGTCAGCAAAGCACTCCTTGCAGAATTTGTAGCAGCTCAAAAGAAAAACAAACCTTTCAAGGGTTTGGGATTAGAGCACATGAATGGACCTTGCCCTATCATTCCCTCTCAGCTGACAAGTACTCTCCTCAGGAGCAGCCAATTTCAGGTGGTACATTATCGACTTTTTCAAATGTCAACTTCTGTAAACGTGTATCTCACTGGTTTATTTTTGTCAGATTGATGCATTTTGCTTAAGAGAGCGAGATCTTTTGAATCGTTTTGCCACTGAAGTATCACAATATCAAGCAAAGGGTGAAAGTAAAGAGCAAGCTTTCATTTTGGTAAGGATGTGTTCCTGGCTTCCTGGTACTAAATTTATGTGCTTTCTGGCCCCAACTCTTTATCCACTTGTTCTCAATATTTCTATATTTCTCCTGCCTCCAGAGTTATCAACTTGCAGAAGACTTGGGAAGAGCTTTTTCAGATCGAGCAACGTTGCAAACCTTCATTGAGACTGAGGCAACTGTTTCTGGCAGTTCATTGAAGGTAAATAATATAAACTTTTTCTCATACTTTTGTCAGTATCCGCTTAATGATAAAGTTTTCTGAAGCATTGAAACAAGTTGCTTGCAGACTTTGGCCGACATGGCAGTGTAGAGTATCATTTTGACTAGGACTAGGATAAGAGTGGACAGCCTTATCTAAGTTTCAACTGGAAACGTGTATATAGGGTGTTTAGCTGGAAAATAATTTAGATTTTTGGAGCTTTAATTATAACCGACTCAAATCCTTGAAGCATCATGCATTCTTTTGGGTTGTCCCATCACAACCCAAAATGATAGAAAATTGAGAGAATTGAGATGATAGAAAATAATTGTTGAAATGATAGAAAATTGAGCCCTGGAAGTCTTACATAATGGAGAGCAGTCTATATTACTGTAGTGTGATGAGAATTCATAGTTTTGAGGGAAAATAACAAAAATGCTACCTTTTTCTTTTCTTCATTGCTGTGTGAATAGAAAGTCAAGAAGATAACGGATTAGAGGAATTCTACTTGCAATTTTCCTCGTCTTTTGCTGTAATCTTCTGATGGGGGAATACTTGGACTGGCCTATACTGCCTCGGTCAATGAAAACTATCCAAGATGTTAAAAAGCGCATAAAATCTAGTTTCTGACGTTTATGTTGGTTGTTTATTGCACAGAATGTCTTGGGTATCTTGAGATCAATGTATGCGTTGATCTGCTTGGAAGAAGATGCTGCTTTTCTTCGGTATGGATATTTAACAACAGAAAACGCTGTTGCTGTCAGGAAAGAAGTGATGAAGCTTTGCAGTGAATTGAGACCACATGCGCTTGCCTTGGTCACTTCTTTTGGCATTCCTGACGCTTTCCTGAGCCCAATAGCTTTTCACTGGATTGATGCCAACTCTTGGTCATCTGTTAAACATTAGTTAGCTGGTTGCATTATCCGTTCCCCCCTTATTTTCCTTTCCAGCAGAAGTTCTACTGCTTATAGTTGCATGTTTTAATTTGTAATAAGAAAGCCTGGCTAGCTGATTCCGAGGCCTGCTCATCTTATCTGTAAAGCTGTATTATAGTAAATCTATCTACCGGATGCCTTTTACGCATTCAATATACTGAAATAATATCAAAGGCTGATTAATTGTTCTGTTCGATTTGTATTTATCTATGAATGAAATTCCTTCTCTTTCTGTTTTTAGGCAACGAATAAAAGCTTATCACTTTGCTATGAGTTTAAAAGAACACAAGACTATCATCTAGCAAGTTACTATTTCCCCATCTGTAGAAGCTAACAACTGAACACCTTCAGTTTCATTCTAAACACAATCATCTAACAGGTACCTGACGGAAATTGCAGCACCAAATTCCCATTGTGTGACTACGTATCCGTGGTTTGCGTTTTGTCACCTTCCCCTCCCCTTTCCTTAACCTTACAAAAGAAAACCAGCAACGATAGACCACAAAAGTTTCTCCTCTTTCATGCTCAGATAACTAAGAGATGTTAGACTCCTACTTTGAACAGAAGAATAGAAGCAAGTAAAGATTTCAAACATGGTGAAGAAGGATGGTCGCGTAACATGCAGAAAGAAACCTGAGCCATCAATAATTCTTTCTTTTTCCAACTTTTCTATGCACGAAACAACTGATCTAGGAAAACATCTTATAATTAATGAGAGTTTGCTTTGAGAAATATAGTCTAAAAGATTGTTAAAATATACATCATGAGACCAATATTGTCTTCCATCATTGGTATCTTCCACTATACACTTTCACAGCTTGTCGTCTATAGCATCCACACTTGTCCCCAAGAACTCGTATTACCGCATGTTAGTGAAGTCAATGCGGCAAACGATGCCTCCTAGAGATAATAAAGAAGTCAGGCGTGGAAATAACTTCACTATTTCCAAAATATTTCCAAGCAGCAATCTTGATGTAAAAAGGGAATTTATCCTATTCGTGAATGCTGTTAGCTTCCATGTTCAACCAAAGACTGCTGCTCCATGATGTATAGTCAATTAAAGTTATTTCAAAGATGACTCTATGGAATCACTGCCTAAAGTCTCAGTAACCAAAGACTTATCGCCTGGAGAAAGATTAACACGCTCAGCAGCAGCTTTTACATCAGCCTTTGTCTTGCCCTTGCTAGGGGGAGTGCCATCTGCAGTGAGCCTTCCCATCTTCTTCTGCAGGTCAGCGAGAGAATCTTTCATAGCTTTCCCTTTTGGCATCTTCTTTTCACTGGCAATCTTGAGTTCCAGCCTATATAATGCAGAGGCATCGGAGTTGCTAATTTCATATTCATACAAATGCCACTCGTAGCAACCTGGAGGTTGAGGGTCCATGTAATACGACTTCTTATGCCCACCAAACTCCTTCATCACTTGCTTTCTGGATTCATGCCAACCACGCCCACTGTAGTCGGGCAACGATCTCTGCTTCCTATTTCCACTTTCAAATGCCCTTCTAGGCTTGTCAAAAAAGAGCCATTCTCTAATTGTTTCGCCATTAAGCAAGGAAAGGTCAAAAAACTCTGCAGTGTGGAAAGAGGTAAGTGAACCAGATTAAAAAAGAAATATGACATCAAACCACTGTATCTACCATGCAGGTCAGATTCCGCAAATGAAACTAAGCTGCAACAACTAGCCTACTCAGTTTAGCTTATTACAGAGCATTTAAAAACATAAAACATTGGTTAACAGTACCAAGCATACTATTTAATGTCTATGTCAACTGAATCATTCAATAAGCAAAAGGGATAAGTTGCCATACAACTTACCAGTGGCATTCCATGGAGATTTCATACTAGCTGCCCCTTCACATTGAGGAATACCAACATCCTTACCCTGCGTTTTTGCAATGAGAGCATTAAACAATAAATTATCCTTCAAACCAATGCCACTGGGTCGTAAAACTGGAGCCCCACCAGGCGGGCCTTCATTCAAAGCCAAAGTAGCATGAAAGCTGCTGCAATAGTGTTCAAACCATTCAGATCCTTGAGCAGGCCTCGCACAGTCCCACAGTGCACATTTTGGCCCCAGAAAAGCAGAAGGAGGAGGACTGATGGGCAGGCTCTCGACACCGCCAGTGAACTGTCTAGAGTCATTAGCACCAATAGGAAGTCCATGGTCAAATCCTTCATCCAAAATGAATTGTTGAAAATCCAAGAATGAGGCCAGATCAGAGGTGCTAGCCACTGGATTTTGCAAACCTGAGGAATTGTTGCATTGATCAAATCCTTGAAAAGTATGGACTTCGGTGTGACTGTTCAGAAAGAAATCCTGAAAAACATGTTTTTTGTTATAGAAAACATGACATAAAAGGCAAGGGAAGCCAATAAAGCTTGAGGAAGCTGTTAAGAAGCACATATTATACAAAATAGAAACAGCTAATACATAAGTTTTATGATCGAACTCCTAAGTTGATTTCCCCAAAAGACTTCAGCTAATAATTATAATTTCACAGGAGTATGATAATGCACAAGGAGAAAACCTTCAAGAGACTGCATATACATAGAAGCCAACATGTGAAAATGCCATTATACATATGAAGTCACCAAGGAAAACATCGTCATTCAGAAACCAATGTTTTTTATTTCTAAATATTTTTATAAAGAAAACTAGGCAGATATCTTCCATGATTATGAAGAAATTAGTAATCTACCATGTAAGATTTGAAAAGAACTCTACTCTATCCCACATTTTCAATATAGCAGTCACTCCAATAAACTTACATCTTCAAAGTTTGTAAAATTTGCAACATTTAAATTCTGAACATTAGGATTTTGAGCAACAGTCTCAGGCTTTGGAACTGATTGTTCCACCAATGGACTTGTGGCATCGTCCTGTTCCTCACATAATTGCAGAAGGCGCCCCATATCATCAGAGAAAGTTCCAAGACTATTACCCTACATAAAGCCCATCAATGTTGAATACCCATCAGAATTACATTTTCATCAAATGATCAAAAAACAAAAACCAAAATTCGGATATTTGAAGATCCTAACAAGCAAAGATGGGGCACGTGATGGTGTATCTAGCTCAGCTTTCCATTCACGAAGACTCTGATACACCTGTTCTTCCAATACAGCAACATCACTAACTCGACCCTCCATTCTTGCAGCTTGAAGATTAGAGAATCTATCTTGAAGATCATTAAGTCTGTTCTTTGCATTGTCTAGCAATAGATTGTGTGATGCAGATGTGCATTTACTCTTCGTACCTTTCTGCATTTACCCTAAAAAAAGGACCAGTGATCAAACTCTCCATCATCATCAAAAACCGATAACGTTTCACCAACTTTCGTCAGCTTTAAATTAAAAAAGAAAAAAAGAACACAGCTTGTTAAAATTTCCAAGGATCCCTAAACCACAGAAATAACAATCAAATCACAACAAAAAAATGCTAAATTGGACATCAACACGAAATTATAGATACATATAACAACAACAGCCAATATAAGGTTTGATTCATTAAAGCCATATCCTTAGCTCATTCTAAAACCTACTACACCGAAACCCAGAAACCAAACATGCTCGAATTGCATCATAGAAGAGAAAACGAAAACCCAAATCAAAAACCAGAACAAAAGGAAAAAGAAGGAAGAACGAAACAAAATTACCTCTACAGAGACGCAGAATTCTGATGGGAAAGCTGAAAAGAGGAAGGTTTCGAATAGAAGAGAAGATGTAAAATCGGATCGAGTGAAGAGTTTATGGAGAAAAGATTTCCAATTTTCATGCAACAAGTGAACTGTTAATTGGTAAGGCGGGTCTTTTATGGGTATATGATATGTGGCACTTTCCGGGAAGGAAAGGAATTGGATAGTGGGTCAACTTGCTCCAAATCACCATTTTGCCCCTCAAGTTCCACCATTCGTTGATTTTATTTCAGAAGATTAATGATTAAAGTAATAATTAAAAGATAATTATCTTTGCTAATCTCATATTTAAATGTAAAGTATCTTCTGTTCCAAGATAATGAGATGAAGGACGTACAGACAGAGATAGCTGCATAATGAGCAATAGCTGCATCATGAGCAACCTTTATTGCTGTTCTATTTACATGGATAACAAAAGAAAATGAAGATGTGAGCCGTTGGGTGAAAAAGAGCGAAGGAGGCATGAATCATTTCTGCCCGACCCTCTACCAGGACATTTGTGGAATGCCTGCACACTACACCCAATCCTACCATGCTGTCTGGAAAACCAAGGCTTGATTCAATCCTAGTTTGGAGGGATCCAAGATCTAGTAGAACTTGTGGGTTGGATTGGATGTGTAACTTGGTTTGGTTAACTACTTGCTGGAGGGTGGCTTGTCCTCTTGTTCATTACCGAACCTATCAAGGGTCCTTCCGGCCTAACCTAGCACATCCCTTGAAAACTAGACCAGAACCCAGATTCCATTTTGAAAATTTTAAATTTTAAAATATTTAATTCAGTTTAATTTTAAAAAATAAATATTTTAATTTAAGAATATAAACAATGAAAAATTAATTTAAAAATAGAAATAATAAATATTTCATTTAATTCAATTTAATTAATTTAGTATCAAAGGTGTGATGATAAGAATTATACAATCATGGATGAGTATGAGTATTGAAGAAATATTATTTTGATGTATCTAATAACATATATAAGAAAGGAGAGTGGACAACTTTATAAAAGATAAGCTTGGTTTTATTATATTAATGCTATTGCATTCATCTGCCATTGCCATTGTAAGAGATGATAAGAGAAATCACTAATAATATCAATTATGAATTCTGAAATCTACACCCATTTTGGATTAAAGATGTTTCCCACCATTCTTTGTTTCTTGCCTCAATTTAATTAATAATTGCTCTCCATTATAAATATGTGTCTCGTTCTTCAAGCCTTGCCAGCAATCCTTGTTTGTATGTGTGTGTGTTAGTGTGTATGCATATGATGGATAGGTGAATTGCATGATATAGAATTCATACAAGAAAAAAAAAATGGAGTTGAACAATGAAGAAAGCATAAACGAGCTACTTCAAGCTCATGCTCATGTATGGAACCCCACGTTCGGCTTCATTAGATCCATGTCAATAAAGTGTGCAGTTGAATTAGGTATACCAGATGTCATCCATGACCATGGCCGACCCATGAAACTTATTGAGCTAGTTGCTGCTCTATCTAAAGTTAACCCATCAAAGTCTCGCCATGTTTATCGTCTCATATAAGTTCTGATTCATTCAGGCTTCTTTTCGCTGCAGAAAGTTGGCGATAACAGCAACGAACATGGTTACATGCTTACCGGGCCGTCTCTCCTTCTCCTTAGAAACAGTCCAGTCAATGCTATACCATAAGTCTATGCAACTCTCGATCTAATGCTTATAAGACCATGGGATTTCTTGAGTAGTTGGTTTGAAGATGATGACCCGATATCCAGTCCATTTCTTTTAGCTCATGGCAAATCACTTTGGGATCTTGCCAGTTATGATGATAGCTTCAATGGTTTGTTCAATGCGGCCATGGTTAGTGATAGCTCAATTGTGAGGGAAGTGGTCATAAGCAAGTGCAAGAATGTGTTTAAGGGGTTGAATTCGTTGGTTGATGTTGGAAGAAACACAGGAATTATGGTTAAAGCCATTGTCGAAGCATTTCCCAACTTGAAATGCACTGTGTTGGATTTTCCGCATGTGGTTTCTGGCTTGCAAGACAGTAAGAATTTGAGTTTTCTTGGAGGTGATATGTTCGAGTTCATTCCTCTAGCAGATGCAATCATGTTCAAGGTATATATTTTTTCCTTTTTTGCAGTTGTTTTTTCCTTGATTCATATGCTAACTCGCCCATCCCATAGGCTAGTTGGGGGAGCTGGCTCGCTCCGTTCTCTGGGCGAGCTGGGGAATGGGCTAGTCAGTGAACAAGCTGGATTACCATTCACCTAGACCAGTTGGGAAAGTTGACGGGCCCATCCCTGATCAGTTTCAGCTAACCCATCATCCAATCTAGTTGGGAGAACTGACAGGTCGATCGGAGGAGCAGACTGACCAATGGAGGAGACTTTTTTCATCATATTTTCAATACTCACATGAAATCAGAACCTAAATTTTGATCTATATGATAAAACATCTTTTCAGATGATATTTCACGTACTGGGAGATGAAGATTACGTGAAGTTGATTAAGAAATGCAAGGAGGCTATAACAAAAAAGGCGGAGAAAAAGACAGGAAAGGTGATAATCATAGACATGATGGTAGGAAACAATAACTGGATCAAACAGTCATTGAAAATCATAGAGCTCTACGATCTAGAAATGTTGGTGCTAGTCTCTGGTCAGCAGAGGAATGAACAAGAATGGGCCAAACTCTTCCATGAGGCTGGATTTAGAAGCTATAATAGAAATCTTGTACTGGGATTAAGAGTTTTAATTGAGGTTTATCCTTGAAATAGTAAGAACACTGACTAAGCTTTTCCGTTCATCTACTTCAATGATATCGTGGCCATGCATGGATTGCTACTACAATAATATGCTGGCACTATAAGATTGTGTACATGCCAGCAGAAAGAATCTTCTATGATTTAATTGTGTGGGTTAATTTTACTTTAGTTTATAGAATAATTTGGAACTTTTTTTAATTTATGTTTTTGTTTTGGTAAGTCTTATTATAATATATGTCAATCTATACATATATATATACTTACGTATGTGCAAGGAATTCGGCAGTAGAGATGGTTACTTCATGCAATAAGTCAAATCATTTTTATGACAAGCTTAGGTAGGTACGTGCATGCAACTAGTTGTAGCAGTCATTGGGTGCATGCCTTCAGTTAGGGTCAATGAGCTAAGCTCTTCTATGATGTTGGATTTAACAACTATAACATGAACACTGTAATGGGTTCAGGAGTTTGGATTGAGGTCTATCCTTGATTACAAGATTATTGACCAAGTTATTTAGGTTTTATCCTGCATTGTTATTTTGGTTGAACTTTTACTTTCTTTACTGTCAGCTCCTTGATTTGATGACACGGCTGGATGATCGAAAGTGTCACGCTAGTATTCAGCCTAGGCAGAATTCGATATGAGGGTAGCATGTTAACAGCGTGACTCAGTAACACTGCAGTAGTTGGCATGCAGGTGTTAGTCAAGCTTGGTATAGGTTGCGTCAAGCAGGCTTTGGCAATAGACAAGGTTGTAGGGGGAAAATCTAACTGAAATGAAATTGGCTAGAAGACAACCAATTTTGAAGGGAATCCTTGACGGATAAGATTCGAAGGGAATTCTTAATGGACAAAATTCAAAATGAAATGTTGGCAAAATTGGTGGGAAGCAACTGACACTTTTTTGGAGATAGTTTTGCGTATTGCACAAATAATTTCTTGACAGTTGGATAAAAATAGTTCGCAATAGTTTTCACGATTTTGGCTTAGAGGCGGTTTTGGTAATAATTGTTATGACTAGCATGTAGATTGACTTTTAGATAATATTGAGTTCAGTTCAAATATAAATTTATCAATATACATTGCTTATGCAATTGAGGATGTCAACTGCCTATGCCTATGGATGGGATTTGTGGGAAAACTGTCTACCCTGTCTGGTAATGGGTTGCCTTTTTGGAATAATTGTTAGATTGTATCCTCTTGAAGTAATACTGTTGTGCCTTAGTCTCTCAAGTGTTCTTGGTGTAAATTCTTTGTACCTTATTCTGGTCAAACTTCGGTAGTGCATTTATGGGATTCGGCTAAACCAAATGGGGATTTAATGTTAGAGAAAAGAAAAAGTTTTTATCTAAAAATTAATCCTGTGACACCTAAAATGGATGCTCTGAAAAGTAGCCGTCACTACTCCATTATGGATTCATTTTTCTAGCTATTAGCCATGGTTTCTCTCTTTTCTTTGAATTGTTCTTTGAAAAATACAATCTCCTTAAAGATTCTGGTATAGCTTGGATTTAAAGATTTTATAGGACCTTTGTTTTTATCTTAATGAGAAGAATTGTCATAATAAAACTATAAATAATTTCTGACCGTTTATATTCCTATATAAGCGATCTACTTGCAAAAAGAATGCGATATACCAAATTGCAGTGATGAAAAAGGGCAAAACATGAGCTTGGTGAAGGAAGTTACAGATGCAGCGGAACTGGTTGGAGCTCAAGCTCATGCATGGAATCACATATTCAGCTTTATCGATTCTCTTGCTCTAAAACGTGCAGTTGAACTAGGAATACCAGACATCATCCACAAAAACCATGGCCAAGGACAACCCACCTCCCTTTCCAAGCTGGTTGCTACCCTCCGAATCAATCCAGCTAAATCACATGCCATTCATCGCCTTATGCGCCTTCTCGTCCATACTGGTATTTTTGCTTTAAACAAAATCAATGAAAATAATGATGAAGAAGAAGAGTATCTTCCCACTCCTGCCTCCAAGCTGATGTTAAAGAATGGACCATTTAGTTCAGCCCCACTCTTGCTTCTCAATGCTGATTCTGTTTTACTCAATTCATGGCTTTCCTTGAGCAAATGGTTTCATGATGATCGCAATATTACCTTATTCGAGTCAAATTGCAAGGTGCCCGATTGGGAGTATATAACTGAGGAACCTCGATTTCATGAAGCCATGGATAAAGATTCTGAAATCGTAAGCAGGATTCTGATCAAGGAGTGTAAGGAGGTGTTTAAATGCTTGAAATCGTTGGTGGATGTGGGCGGTGGCAAAGGAATCACGGCCATCTTCCTGATGTGGTTGCCAATTTGCAGGGGACTCTCAACTTGGAGTTCGTGGGAGGTGACATGTTTCAAGGATTACCTTCTGCAGATGCCGTTTTGCTCAAGGTACATTTTACCCCTTTTTTTTTCATGAATTTTCGCTACTAAATTATTCTTCCCCTTTGTTTCATAAACACCAAGCAAGTTTGCATTGTTTCAAACAAAAGCATTCCAATTCATTAAGCCTGTTCCATGTCATGTAGTGGATCTTACATAACTGGGATGACGAAGAAAGCATAAAACTGTTGAAGTGTTGCAAAGAAGCAATTCCAAGCAAGGAGAAGGGAGGGAAGGTTATCATAATATATATGGTGCTGGACCATGAGAAGGAAGATGAAGAGGTGGTTGGAGCTCAACTGAAGTTTGATCTGTTGATGATGGCTTTACTCAATGGGAAAGAGCGCACTGAAAAACAATGGAAAAGCCTATTCGTTGCAGCGGGATTTACCGACTATAAGATTAGCCCTGTACTCGGTCCAAGGGCTCTCATCGAGGTTTACCCTTAAACAGCGTGTCTTTCGCTTCTATAAACCTATATGAACTTGCACTTTCTAGTTTCTTAAATAAAGCACTTTACTTTACGTGTCCTATTACTATAATCGTATGCCTTGTCACATCATGATAGAACAGATAGACGCGATTCTATGTCAATGCAAATCTCAGTTTGTGCTTAGTGAAATGGACATGTTCTGCAAAGACTATTTAGCATTTTCTGAGTCAGTTGTTTGATGATGATGATGATAGCGATGGCGGTTCTACTACGGTATAAACGAAATCAACAAATATTAAGCACATTTTCAAGTACAAGGCTGATCAACATGAAACCAGACAAACAAAGATGATTGCCACCATAAACCGTGAAACTGAATAATATGAACAGGAAAGAAATGTCACGCAAAAGTAAAATTCTACATTCTTCAGGCATTCCTGATGTCTCTTTAAATAGCAACAAAGATCTGAATTACAAGGGTAATGATGCTACTAGAGTTCCAGATCCTGCAAGTTTGTCAGGTCGTCTAATCCTATACTGAACGAGTTAAAATGCCACTGATTTGCCAAAAACAAGAAAAGGAAACCATTGCCAAGGGGATAAGAGACGGGCAACATCTGATAATGATAGAGCACCTCTCATGTCAGCTTCAGAATTGGTCCATTCCTGTTTTTGGAAAGCCTTCTCCCTCGCATCAATCTCTGAAATCACATTCTAAGCATTAACATGATCCCAAGAAAAGAGTAAACTTGAGCCACTCCGGAGAGATGGCTCGATCTAAGAATATGGTTTGGTATAACCATTCTAAGCAATGAAATTCGTCTTGGATTTGGCTCGATGATACGGTTGACATGGACGAATCAAAGACCATATTTAAACTTCTCCAAACAGATCACGACCATCAAATGATGGGAGGATCATTTGGAATAGCAAATACAATAGACCAGTATCTATAACTATAATCAAATCCAGTAAGTTATAAAAAAACAACAATTTTAAATTAAGAAAAAACATACCATCCACTAGAACTGGGTCGATTCCCACTAGAACTAGTTCGATCAATATAACCCAGATCTGATTCACCACCTTTTCTCATCCTCTCATAACCACCGCCAGATTTCGGCCGCCCGTTTTCTCCATACTCGCCTGGAGACCCGGGGCGGAACCCAAAATACCCTTGTTGCTGCTGTTGCCTCTGACCCGCATCCTTACCTCTAAAAACCTCCGGTCCAGGTCTCTCCTCTCTTCCAACAAAGCCAGGCCTAAGATGAGGAGGCACAAACTTGTCCGGTTTCGGCTCTGGTATTATAACCGGACAGGAAGCAGACGAATTAGACCCGGTTCGACCCAAAGGACGGAGAGAAATAGAATCAACTTCAGGATCAGAGGGAGACTGATGTTGGATGTTAGGCAATTGGGGAGAAGGTATAGGCGGAGAAGGTGAAAGAGGAGGATTTGTAGCTGCATTTGATGCAGGTTTGGGATTGGGTCGGGTCAGAACCAGCATACGTCCATGAGAACGTGACGAAGAAGACGAAGAAGAAGAAGAGAGGTGAGTTTTATAAGAATTAGGGGATGAAAGTATTGAATATGAACCAGAAGAAGAACTTTTTGTAGGGTTATTGTTAGTATTATTGTTGGTTAAGCTTTTCTCATAAACATGGTTAAAGTTAATGGTAGTGTACTTGTTCGTTCTTGCCATCCACCATAACTAGCAAGGATTGGATATCTTTTTGTTTTTATTTTCCTTTTTTGAAACAAAGATTGGATCGTTGATCGGAGAGCTGAATTGGGATGCTGTTATTTTCTTTTTCTTATCGATTTATATAAGAAAAGATCGGATCTTGAAAAGGATAAAGGCAAATAAAGGGGGGTTGTTTTGGTTATAAGCTGTGGGCTAACGAGGAAGAAGAAGAAGCGGGGAAGGATCGATGATTGGTGGTGTTAAAAGTGGGGTTATGGCAAGACACGTGGCCAGTTGCGAGTGGAAACAGAGAGATGAATGGAAGGAGCACTCGCCAGGCTTTGCGTTTAT
This sequence comes from Dalechampia spathulata, assembly GCA_948192965.1. NCBI lineage: Eukaryota > Viridiplantae > Streptophyta > Magnoliopsida > Malpighiales > Euphorbiaceae > Dalechampia > Dalechampia spathulata. The sequence continues at coordinate 32,334 of CANYBF010806188.1, forward strand.
GCCTTCTGCAAGCTTCTTTCTTAAATAAATAAATAAAAACCACAAGTACTCAAATTGAGAATGACGTTTTGTACTTTTATTTTCACTTTAATTTTCCTTTTATTTATTTATTTATTATTTATAATTGTAAAACGTTTACTTTTTAATTTTTTACATATTTAATTTTATATTTTATGTGATGAGCCATAAAATGAATTAACTCATTCCATTATACCAAAATTATTTAATTATATATATATATATAATTTATAAATTTAAAATTATATAAATATATAATATTAATAAAATATAAAACTTTTATTAATGATTTTCATATTCTTAAATAAAAAATAAAAAATATATTTTTATAATTTATATTTACTACTTTTATTTAATATAGTTTAAGCTTGTATCATAAAATTTTAAAAATTTTAATTTTAATTTATTCGATTATAAAATAAATTAATATTAAATAAAAAAAATACTTTACTCAATTTAACCTATTTCCATTCCCAATATTTATTATATTTATTATCCATATAAGTCTATTTAATTAAAGATAAAATCATGTTTACGTGTCATGATATTTGATATTTACACCTGTCCAAATTCATTTAATTTTTTTACTAGATAATATAATTATATGATCTGAAATTTAATTAAATATATTTATAAGAAGAGTAATGATTCTATTATTTTAAATCGGTATTAATATATTTCTTTGGCAGCAAGCAAGAGCATGGGCTTTATCCAATTGGTCAAGGCCCAAACCATTTACCGAGACCTTCATTTTCACATCTTTCTCGCTTCTCACCTACTAAACCCTAAACCCCCCGCTCTCTCTCTTCCAACAGACTGCAAGGTGTTTGCTTCTCTCTTTTCTTTTCAATTTCTTAGTTTGATTTTAGTAAATGCTGTTTGGTTTGATTTTGTTGCTTCCATGTTAGCGGGCGCTAGAAGATCAAAGATCTATTGTTAATTCTATTTTACTTCATTTTTCTAGCAAGTAAATAGGACCTTGTTTAATTCTTTTTTAGTGAATAAAACTTTTTTTTTTAGTTTATGCTCATTTTTATGTATATCATTGTCATTTAGAGTGTTTTCATCATTATCGCTAAGTTTTCGAGGCTGTTAATTGCTAGAAATATGCATAATTTGCTTCCGTTCTAATCCAGATGTTTTTATTTCCAGTTTTTTTTTATCGTATCTCTACTATATTCAAAATGGAATTAAAAAAAATGTAGAAACATGTTGCGAATTTTGATGTTGTATATTGTTTATTATTTTCAGTTTCTCTACTTCAGGTTTTGGGAAAATGAATCTCAACAATGTCAAAATTCCTAAGGTGCCAGGTGGTGGAGCTGCTTCTGCTGTGATTTTCGGTGGGCTTTCTATCTATGCAGCTGCTAACAGTCTTTACAATGTTGAGGGAGGTCATCGTGCCATCATGTTTAACCGTTTAACTGGTGTTAAAGAAGAGGTTGCTACTTTACTGCTATTCTTCAGTTCACATGAAAATTGATTAAATTGCATGTCGTTGTTTTTGTGTGTTGAAATTACAATTCCAATACTGATTGTTTCTTATATTTAGTGTTTCTCGTATCTTTTGTGCTCCTAGATTTGTCACCAATTTGTATTGCTTGAATTATTGCCAGAACAGTCTTCCTGTTGCTTGCTTTTTATCATTTCCATCGTAACAAATTAAATGTTTTTTCTTACTAAAAAACTATGTATTTTTTGAGGTAGTTTCAACTCTTTTGGCCTTTCATGCCATGGTTTTCCCTTTGCTCTTTCGTTAATTGGGTTTTGGAAGGAGGCATGGATTAATCATTGTACTTGTTGGATATGCAGGTTTATCCTGAGGGCACACACTTTATGGTTCCATGGTTTGAACGCCCAGTCATTTATGATGTCCGGGCACGACCTCATCTGGTAGAGAGTACATCCGGGAGCCGTGATCTTCAGATGGTAAGTTAATTCTGCTTTCTTTTCTTGATTGTTGATAGGATTCTTTTCCACTTGATGCACTTAAAAAGAGATAGCATTTTTCTGACTTTGGAACCTCAGGTAGATCTTGTTTTCCTTAGTGTCTGTCGTTTCCATTTTGACGTTTAGGACCATGTTTCATTGTTTAGCTAAATGTTTACATGTTTTCAACATGATGAGCACCCTGGTGAGATATCCAGCCTCCTTTTATCTAATATTACCTACTTATTAATTGAGCTAGCTGAGTGGAGAGTTGGCTTCATTGTGTAAGCTTTTGATCCCATGCTGTTTTAATTTATATCTGTTTGACATCAAGTTCTCCCTTTTTCCTTGTTGGATGAGTTCTCCCATCTCATACTTTCCACGGTTGTAGGTTGAGGCTCTAATCAATGTAATTATTTCTATGCGTGAATGATAATTACAAGTTTCCTGTAATTTATTCTTGTTTCATTGTTTCTTTTCTCTATGAATTTATGCTTGTCTGAGTATTTACCGTTCAACTGTTTCAAAACTCTATGTCTTAATGTTGCTGTGCAGGTTAAGATTGGACTTCGTGTTCTTACTCGTCCTGTGGCAAGCCAACTACCTACAATTTACCGTACCCTTGGTGAGAACTATAATGAAAGAGTTCTGCCGTCTATTATCCATGAAACTTTGAAAGCTGTGGTGGCTCAGTATAATGCAAGTCAGCTCATAACTCAGAGAGAGGTAGATAAGATTGTTGTAATTTCTTAATCAGTCACATTACTTAAAATAATAGCTTCTCATATCGTTTGTTGGCGTTTTGTAGGCTGTCAGCAGAGAAATACGGAAAATATTGACCGAAAGGGCAGCAAATTTTAACCTTGCTTTGGATGATGTGTCCATTACCACCTTGACATTTGGGAAAGAATTTACAGCGGCAATTGAAGCCAAACAGGTGGCTGCTCAAGAAGCTGAGAGGGCTAAGTTTATTGTAGAAAAGGCAGAACAAGACAAGAAAAGTGCTGTTATTAGAGCAGAGGTAAGAAGAGAATTTGGTCCTTACATGCCTACTTATTAACCGTGTATAAATATTAGCCTAACAAAAAAGTGATTCTGTTTGATTAGACTGATCTTCCAGTTGATGCTTCGCCGTAGATTTTCGTAGTAAACATTTTGATTGGCCACTTGATAAGTTGTGCTGTAGAAGGCAGAATCGTAGGATGCATTGATTGCTTTACCAAAGAAATTACACCCTCACCCATCATCTCTAATAATTTCTGGCTGTCTGTGGTTGACAGGGTGAGGCCACTAGTGCACAGCTGATAGGTCAGGCAATTGCCAACAATCCTGCATTCATCACTCTCAGAAAGATCGAAGCGGCTAGAGAAATTGCACACACAATTTCAAATTCAGCCAACAAGGTTTTCCTTAATTCAGAAGATTTGCTACTGAACCTGCAGAAGATGGAGTTGGATGTCCTTGGCAAGAAGTAGATATCATTTAATCTAGTTCTCCCTTCTGAAAAAAAAAAACAAAATCTTGACCAGTCAATTGGGTAACTTTTCCCATAAACGAAATATTGAGTTAGATGGATGGAGCTTGCCCATCCTACTCTTCTGGCAGTACCTTTCGTTTTTCTTTTTTCTTTTATTTTTGCGGTTGGAGCAGGGGATATATTGGTTTAGGAAACTACCATCTAAAGATATGGACACCTTACCTTGGCAAAGTTGGACACTTAAATTGAAATGCTTAATCACAGTTGGGTGCATTGGTTGGTTATTTTCTATAAAACGAAAGATGAAATGGGTTGGCTGGCTGTCTCCATGCCACAATGTCAGCATGTGACCATGTTTTTCTTATTTTAATTCATGAATATGGCAGTAAGCTGATGTCAGTGTGGGATGTCATCTTAGTTATAATTATTCAAGCCCTTCCCCTCTTATCATGTTCATCCAAGTTTTTGATTCCTTGTCTACGTCGTCCTTTCTTTTGGCGTTCTAACCACTTGCCTCGTGCTTTGCGTTAAGATGCTATGAATTCTCCATTTCATGTTTGTTTTTTTTTTTTTTCATTTCTAAAATCAAATGAATGGAGTCAAGTGGTAAATTTTTATCATTTTTTAGTTATTTTAAACTGAGAAATTAATTCAAATATTAATTTTATTAAACAATATAAGTTTAAAATATTTTATACATACCAATTTGACTATAAAATGAACTGATTTATTATTAAACACATGATGAGATCAGTCGCACGTCATAGAGATAGGAGGTCGCATGAATGCGGTGACGTGGAAGATAATTGCAGGTTCCACGTGGCGGTGCGGCAGATGAAGTCAGCTACACGGAGGAGGAGAAATTGTAGCCTGAAAATTTCAGCCAGGGTGTACGTCATCATCGCGCACCGCCCGCCAGCGGCTATTTTGTTTTTATTTATGGCACACGGTTTCCGCATCAATTCGCTGTTTTATCCCCGCTACCAGACACCCCATTTCTTTAACGTGATTAATGATTTTCTTTTATTTTTAAAATATCTCTTGTTGTTTTCGTCCCCAAAACTTTGGATTATTAACATTTATTAGCTAATTTTTCAAAATCATTTGAAAGTTGGGACTCTCAAAAATTCAATTATAATGCAATTTTTCTAATTAACATTATTTTACGTTTGATTGTTAATTTGTATTATATCAATGTCAATTCCCTTATTTGTCTTTTTATGTAATGATTTAATTAATGAAAATGCAATAATATTTTGTGATAATGATGGATAATCAATTATTCAATTATATAAATATATATTTAAATATCACTGTTCAAACCCAATATATATTTTTACATGTTCTGAAATGATTTATCATTAGAGAATTTAATAAAAATAAAAATCTTAAAAAGACGTAAGTGCCATTACATTACATGTGCATAGACATAATAAAGAAGTAAATAAAATAAAATAAACCTAGAAATAGCCAAGAAACATGACACAATGTGGAACGTCATCCACAACTCTAGCCAGCGTGTATTAACAAGCAAAATTCCCCAACTGCCGTTGACGTCCATTTTAACCCTCTTTATGTATATATATATATATATATATATAAACACATACACATATTTATCTAAGCATTGCTCATTACTATACACCAAGAGTTATATTCTTCATCTTCTCTGTTTCTAATCTGTTCGTTGGTTGGAAAAAGAAGCACAATATGCAACAGGCTATACCATACAAGTCATGGCTGCCTCTGCATACCAATACCAGTAAGCCTACAAGTTTTGTTTCTCCTTCTGTTGATAGTATTTCTGACCAAGTGTTGTCAGCAAGTCTGAGAAACATGGGCAACATGGTTCAGGATAATGCTGTTATAGTGTTTGCTAAGAAAGGTTGTTGCATGAGCCATGTTGTGAAGAGGTTGTTGTTGGGTCTTGGCGTGAACCCACCAATCTTTGAGATCGATGAAGAAGATGAGATTAGTGTTTTGCGCGAGTTGGAGAATATGATCGTTGATGACAATGATGATGATGATAACAATAATAAGAAGATGAAGCTTCAGCAGCAGCAGCAGCTTCCTGCTGTTTTCATTGGTGGTAAATTGTTTGGTGGATTGGATAGGCTTATGGCTTCTCATATTTCAGGAGAATTAGTTCCTCTTCTCAAAGATGCTCGAGCTTTATGGCTTTGATTTGATTTGATCCATTTCCTTCTGCTTTCCTTTCCCTTTCCCTGCTAGAAACTGTGAATTACTTTATAACTTTGTTCTTGCTTAGATTCGAGATTGTAACTTAGAAAACAAAGTATAAAAACTCAAACTTCCATATCTCTCTTGATCCATAAACATGATTGTTTCACAGATTCAAGCTAAGTTTGTATTAAGAGGGTGGAATAAGCTTCCTGTCATCATTGACTGACATGTTGCAGTTGAAATATTATCTAATCACAGCTGTTTCCAGGCATTCTTTTTCATTTTTCTTGAGGGTCAAAATCTGAGATTACACGTTCCTGGGCCGACAAAACTGACATGTTTGATCCAAATAAATAGGGTAGGCAGAAGCTATCGTTCTTGATCTACTTTCCCTGTCATTCGTCAACAGCTAATGCTTATGTAATAAGATTAATAATATTGTATTCTACAACACACTCTAAATTTTAGTATTATATAATGGCAGAGTATATCACATGCATGATTGACATTGACGTAATTTGAAAGAACAGACCAGTCATTCTAAAACTGCTAAATATGGTGTTTTGGGGGCGTTGATCAAGTCTTCCCCATGAATGTTCTTCAATGACTTGACTAGGAAGGCATATTACAAATCTTCAAAATGTATGAAACTATGAATCAGGATCATTCAAGCAGCAGGCTCCGTGATTACGAACCGGGTATAATCTAATACGACTCGTCTAAACTCGGTATATTCTTGGGTGTGATTTATGTGTTTTGAGATTATACCATCATGCCGATTTTATCAAACATGGTGAACTGATGTCAGACATAATCCAAACGGAACAGACAAGAAGAAATATTCTTGAATTTAATCAAGTAAAACTCACTAATCTTATGATACGGATTGTGAAAAACTTGTGGATTAACTTAATTGAATAAAACGGTGCCGTTTCACAATAGCGCTGCACAAGGACAAGATGGACCGGCTTGGGCTTGGGCTTGGTCTTGGGCTTAGAGATATATTCGAGGCTCAAGTTTCTTCACAAAGTTTCCTTTTCAAGGTATACTAAAATTTTTAAAGCCTTATTTTTATAATTTTTTTAAAAAATAATATTTTAAGATATTTTTAAAAAATATTTATCATTTTGGATAAATTTGAAAAAATCCCTTTTATTGTTATTATTATTAATGTAATAATTTTTTTGTTAAAAAGAAAAATTAATTTGCAAGTGGAAACAAAAACAAGAATCCACTAAATGACATTTAAACACTTTAGTTTTCTTCTTTAATCCCTTTCACATTCTAAAATGTTTTTCTATTTAATTTTTTTTTAAAATGAGTTTAAAAAGTCAAACTATATATTATTTTTTTAATTAAATTTCCATATTTTCATTATTATATTGCATATTATACCATACCAAAAGATTATTTTATTTCATTTTATTTTCAAACTACCAACTTATAAGGTGAAATCATTAATTCATATATGATTAAAACTATTTCTTCTTGTTCCATATATATATATGTATTGTTTAACCATATCAATGGTTGTCTTGTGTTATTAGTGTATATGACTGATAGGACGTACACGTATTCATATATATATTGATGTGTTTGATAATTGAGATATGACCTTGCTTACTTGATTGTTATTGTGAGTGTATGTGTGTATGCATTGATGTGGTATATATTGATGATGACGGATAGTGAGGGTGTTGCCGCCTCATTGAGATTTCTCCGTAGTAGTATAAGGGGCGAACACCGAGTTTAGCATGTTGTGCGTGAGGTTTTAGAAGTGTACATCTCAATGGTGGGTGTGTGATATTTTATATGTATTGTTTAACCATATCACTATGAGTTGGGTTTGTGATATCGATATTTCATGATTGTATCATAATGAAAAATGATATTTTACATTTAAATCTAATTTAAAATAATGTATTTATAGTAATTTATGTCAGACTATTCATAAATTTAAATTTATCATTTTTAAAATTTAAAAATTAATGAACATGATCAAACTATGCATGTATATGTATTCATATTAATCAAGAGCTTCTCAAAATCGACATGACTTTAAACATTTAAAATTCGAGTTGACAAGGTGTGTAGATATATATATTTACCACAAATTTAAAAATAAAAAATAAAAAGGTGGGGAATAAAGATAAATAACATGGGTGGCAAAAAGGCATATATTCTCTAACTTTTGATAGGGGCAAAGCATGTGAGTCTCTGTACGAAAGGATTCCTACTAGATCCAAAAACTGCCTTCCCCTTAGGGCTGTTCCTTCCTCTTTTTTTTCCCTTTTTCCTGAATCCCATCTCTCAAATATACATACATACACACACACACACACACATATATATATTATTTACTTTCTCCATGTTCTTCAAAGTGTTTTTAGTACAAAATCAAGTAACTACAACCACTGGCCGTTTGAATGTTGGTTGCTTATATATATATAGTTTGATTATTATTGTCTAGCATATAACCACGCATTTATGTCATTAGAATTTGCATTTCCCCAACAAGTTGTCAAAAATATATATTACTTGTTCTGCATATTCAATCCTTTTCAATTCTATTAAAATAGATTCGTTTCTGTTTTCATAGTAAACTATAATATATAGCAACCAATGAATACTGACTATGTTTATTGAAGTTGTAACGTAGATGTCCCTTCTATGGTAATATTTATTCATACTAGATATTCATTATATTATAATAGGATTTTCTAAATATTCTATTCTCATCTACCCATTTGCTTGATTAGTTGAATAAAAATTATACGTGTATTGACCGACTTCCAATTTAAATCTATAAAAATGATACAAGTGTTACTTATTCGAAAATCATACATCTTCTGATAAAAAATAATCGATCATAACAAGTTGATCATTTTTATAAACTATTTCATATTATGATTTGACAATGAGATTTTTACATGCCCGAATAAGATGATCGGATTTTTTAAAAGTATACGAGATGAATATAAATTAAAAGAGTATAAGTGTTGATGTTAAAAGTAGAAGACAAGGGAAGACACAAACATACCCTTAGTGACAACGTTTTGCTTTTCCCTAAACCCTCTTTTCTACTTGGAAAATTACTAATATCTTGGCTTAATCCAAGAGAGAAAAGAAAGAATCCCTTTTCCTTTATAAAATGCTTCAAAAAAAAAAAAATAATAGTAGGCTATGGACATTGAAAGTCGAAGCCTATGGGAGAAGAGTGTTGGAGAAGGAGAGAATATTCTTAGGCAGCCAAACTTACAACAGCTAACTTCCAAAGATTATATACTAAACTAACTTATAAAAGCAAAATACATCATTAGATAATTATGATCATGATCAATGTGTTTAGCCACGCAAAGTCAGCCCACAAACAGACGACTTGCTCCACACTTCCAAAAATTCACTGCCCTTAATCAGTCCCCTGTCCTTTAATTAATTAATTAACCTCTTTCCCCTATGTTATATAATATAGTTTTAATTAATCAAATATTGTGTTAAAATAATAGTACCCACTTCATTGTAGTTGATTCCTTCTATGTTCCTGTTTTATTATTTTTTATTATTTTTTATCAAGATATCGTAATTTTATAATGTATTCGATCCTTATAAATATTTACGATATTTGATAATAACTTAACCCATTTGCTATTGATATTTTTTATGGATATTTTGTTATTAAATCAAAGAAAAAGAGATAGTTGTTATCATTTGATTGCACCACCAAGAGATTGTTGGACAGTTAACAACGGATCTTACGCAAAAGCTGAAGGAAACTAAAGGAAAGAAAAGATAAAAGCAAATGGAAAAGGGGACTGAAGAAAAGAAAAGAAAGGTGGAAGATAATTGTATCTATCTACCATTCAAAAGGTTATATCATTACCAGCTGCCAATCAAAGTTTGATTTCACAAACAAAATTGGGTGAATTTGACCCATGTAACCACCACTTACAGTTTCATGGCGTACGTTTTAGCCTCTAACACTATGCTCTTAATGGCAAATGATACAACAGGCAAATGGGTCGGCTTCCTTTTGCCTTTACTTTAATTCCATGGCCAGTTTGAGCTTTGGGATGCCATAGTTTGTAGCGTCATCATCAGGACGATTATTCCCTTTTTATGAGTTATTTTCGTCCTTTGCTTTGGATTTTCCCTTCCTTGGACAGTTGGACTCGTGCATGGATGCACGTGCATGGCAGATTTGCCGAATAATTAACCAACACAAATGCACATAACATGTATATTAGCTTTATATAAATGGTGATTATAGTCGATTTAGGTCCAAATGTAAAATCAATCTTCTCTGGAAAGAGGACTTTAGAGATTGAAATTTTGACCAAAAGAAGACAACCGACCAGGTCGTGGAAAATGAGGTTGAAAGAGTGATTGTGAGTGGAACCGGTCACACTCAACTCAGACATGTTAACTTATTTTGACAAAAACTACGTATAAATCCACAGAATTGCTTTTTTCTCATGTAATGACAGCTCCATGTTAATTTATTGAATCTGTGAATATGGATATCATGTTAATTTTAAAATGGATTATCGTACATTGAATATGATTAAAATTATAATTAAGACATACCCATATGAATTAAATATATATATATATATATATATATTTTTAATATTAATTAATTTTAAAAAAACTAATAGTGGATTTGGGAATAATTTTCTAGTTAAAGTTGGTAAGATTTTTAGTGTTTGAATCCAAACAAGTTATGGCTGGATTACATAAAAACCAAGGGGAAGAAATCCAATCCGTTTACTTTAATTTCTAGCATAAAAAAGGCTAAGCTCTTGCTAGCTTCAATACGAATATAATAAACAATAATCAGCAATTACATGTCCAAATGCACATTATAATATATAGTTTTTAATAGTGTTGGTAGATTGGAAGAGAGAGGTTTGATTAGAGAAATAATGAGAGAAACAAAAAGCAAACAAATTATGGGATAATCATTCAAAATAGAAAAAGGCAATGTACATGGTGACTAGCTTAATTAGCTTTACCCCCCCCCCCCCAGCCTCATCATATGTGTCATCATCATGCACCTTTCATCTCTCTCTTCTTCGCTCTATAATTCTCTTCTTTTCGTTACGATTATGATCCATCGGAATTAATGTTATTCGGGTCTCCTAGATCTTTTTCGAAGTTAGCTACTGTGCTGGATACTCTCCAACCTCTCTTCAAATTTCTCTGCTTTCCCTCCCTCTTTGCCAACTTTAACTTTCACCACCTCCCCAAAAGAATTTTGGGATTATTCTATTCCACCTTGGCCAAAAGGGCAATGCAACTAAAATGACTGCCTGTATGTAGCATGTTAGAGAACTAAGAGAGCAAAGACTGGCATGCTTCTGCTTATTTTGTTAGGGTTCAAACCCTATAAAGAAACAATCTTTTCTTTCTTTTTCTCTTGGGCCTTTTCTTGATCGCAATTTTAATTAATCCCTCCTTCCTTTTCATGAAAACTGCTTTTCTTTCTTGCTTTCTTTCTTGTTTCATGTAGATTGAGTACCAAAGTCAACTGATTTGTGCAGAAAGTGAGACTCTGAGATAGAAAAGATCATGGAAGAAGAAGCAATATCAAGAAGTGGATTTGTTCAAAGTGATCAACTTGTTCTTGAATCTAATCCTCTTCCTGTCAAGAAGAAGAGAAACCTTCCAGGAAATCCAGGTAAGAAGCTTCAACATTAAATATCTTGCTCCTTTATTCTTTTCTGTGTGTGTGTTTCTTGCTTTATCATCATTAGAAGTATATTCAAAGTAGTTTTTCCTTTCATGAAAATAACTTATTCCCATGTCTGTAATGGGATATACTACAAACATGCAGATCCTGAAGCAGAAGTGATAGCTTTATCACCAAAAACTCTCATGGCAACCAACAGATTTTTGTGCGAAATATGTGGTAAAGGATTCCAAAGAGATCAAAACCTACAGCTTCATCGGCGAGGGCATAATCTTCCATGGAAGCTGAAACAAAGGACCAATAAAGAAGTAAGAAAGCGAGTGTACGTCTGCCCAGAAAAGACTTGCGTCCATCACCATCCTTCTAGAGCTCTTGGTGACCTAACAGGTATAAAGAAGCACTTTTGCAGAAAGCACGGCGAGAAGAAATGGAAGTGCGAGAAATGTTCCAAGAGATATGCTGTTCAGTCTGATTGGAAAGCACACTCAAAAACCTGTGGCACGAGAGAGTACAAATGCGACTGTGGAACTCTATTTTCTAGGTACGTGGTATGTGCTGATGATCAATCATCGTCCACATGATTGTGAAGCTTAAAAATTGATGCTAAGCGATGGCGATCCTGAAATTAATCTAAAGTCATCCATCCCTACGACAGATATGATAAAGCAACAGTTCTTGTTTTTCCTTTTTTCATCTTAATACAGATCAACTTGTCGAACAACCAATAAGGAAAGTGACGTTTGTGGTTGCGATTTCTTTGTCTGTGCATCTTTCTCTCTTTTTCTCTGTATTGTAGGAAAAAAGGAGAAGAGAAAAGGGAAAGATGTAATGAAGACAAAGAGACATAGTAGAAAGACAATTAGTATTGCCCATTTGCATTATCTGAATAGGAATGAACTTGGAATTTATAGTATGCTTGATTAGTTTCCTTTTCATGATCTATGAATCTTTCCATGATGAATTAACTGTGATAATCTTTGTTTTGAACTGCAGGAGGGACAGCTTCATCACTCATAGGGCATTTTGTGATGCATTAGCTGAAGAAACAGCAAGAGTAAATGCAGCATCTAATTTAAATGGATTTGCTGCTGCTGCCAGCAACTTCAACTATCATCTAATGGGTACTTCAATAAGGCCTAACATGGCAGAACATTTCTCTTCAATTTTCAAGCCAGTCTCCAGCAACAATGATCAAGCAAGAACAGGGTTGTCCTTGTGGATGAGTCAAGACCATGAACCCATATCCCATGAAATTCACCAACTTGGGTCAATGAGTACATCAGCAGGAGCGCTCTTTCATCATCTCCCACTTGATAATATTTCATCCTCGAATCCTCCTCCTCACTCGTCTGATTACCAGTTAAAATGGCCAGTTTTCGGAAGTGAACTCTCTTCAACTGATGTTCGTCAGTTGACGACAAGCAACACTACTGCTACTTCACTTCCATTAAACAATGTCAAGGGAGCTCTTCCTGCAGTGCAACTGCTAAGTGTTCCTTCCTTATATAGTACCCAACAACAATCACATCAACCCACTTCTTCGGCTAACATGTCAGCTACAGCCTTACTTCAAAAAGCTGCTCAAATTGGCGCAACTTCAACCGACCCAACATTTCTCGGAAGTTTTCCGTTAAACTGCAGTAACAACAGGCAAGCCAAAGAGCAAAGCAACAACAAATTGTGCGGATTAATGTACGGCTCGAACACAAGTAACCTCGCAACTGATCATGCAGAAAACAATAATGATATGTATAGCTTGAATCATCAGCAAATGCACCCACCAACAATACCTGCTGCCAAACGTCAAAAACTGCTAGACAGTCATCATGATCAAGACAGCATTCCTACAGGGCAGGCTAGAGACTTTCTTGGCATTGGTCTGCAAGAAGCTTTATGCCATCCATCATCAATCAATGGATGGATATGAACCATACAAGTAAAATTTAGTGGTTTGCCTGTTTTGTTTGTTTCAAAATGAATAAATCCCGGCAACAGTTACAGAGCTGGAACTCGAGGAGAAGTGAAAAAAACGAATTCACTGGCTCAAATCAAATGCATGTTTCATGTATAAATCAATCAAAAAGAAAAAATATTTAGAAAAAGATATGAAATTCAAGTATTGGGAAAGTTTGCAAAGAGGAAAAGGTTGGCGCCGAGTGGCAAGATGGGATCGAAAAGTTATATTCTTAACGTAACAACATGCTTGAGAAGGTGAAGGAATTTTATGGATCCATGCATATTCCTGCTAAGCACACAGAAAGCTGATACTTTCATAAAATTGGCTACCTTTATTTTACTTATATTTGCCATTATTGTTATTATCACTTTGAGATAATAAAAGGAGAATGAAGTAGTGGAGACAAAGTATAAAACACCTTTTGATCTCCATTATTGCTTCTTTGCTTTCTCCAACTTACACCCTTTCAACATAAAATATATTTAATTTAATTTAATTTAATTTATATGCGAGTACAAGTCTTGATTTTTAAGATATATTAACATGAAAATTCTCTTTTTACTTGTATTGCATTAATTAATTAATTTAATTTATATAAGAAATTTTTTTGTATAATTTAAATTCATCGTATAAGATTATGAACTCAATAATAATAATAGAGTGAGAACTGATACGGAGAGTTATTATTTTAAATTTGTATTATAATGAGATAGAAATTAAGGCAAGAGGATGTGTGAGCTACAAAATTGAGCTTTTACATGTAAATGTAAATGATTGAAAAAGGAAATTCAAATTGGTGTAATGTGAAACCAACATCTTTATTTTTGAATTTTTTGCATGTGTTAGTGTTAGGCTTTTGGGCTAATGCCAAAATCATAATGGGATTTTCACATTAAAGTGGACCCTTTTATTCTCCATATGGTGACAAAATGTTATCCCACCATCCTCTCTCTCTCCCTTTTGTTGGCCAATGCTAATTTATACTTTTTAGCATTGTAATAATTAATTCCAATAATTCAAGTATATCACAATTTTAAAATTCAAAACTATATGTTTGAGGGTTTACTACCAATTGGGTTTTTGAGTTTACTAGTAATGTGTATCAAATTATATAAAAATATATATTAAACCGATTCATTTTTTCAATTTTCAAAACTATTGAATTATATTTTTAACATCGAATTAAATCATACTTTTCTTCTTTAATATTATATTCATAAAATCAAATCAAACTAATTATAATTAATTTTTAAAATTTTTAAAATTGATAAATTGATTCTATTTTTAACATATTTTTTTGTTATTTTCATCTTAAAACCAAAAACATTGATTTTTATTAAAATTTTTCTCTTAAACAACCGTGTGGTCATTCGAACCCGGGTTTTTTTGACCCCATTTTATAGTCGGCTGTTCCTTGACTAATAGAGTCCGTTATGGATTATGGGCCGTTATGGTCCATGGTGTAAAGCCCGGCCCATTGTTAAATTTATATAGATTTAGAATATCATATTATTTACTTATTTTATCGGCCTTTTCCGGTAAAAGTAAAAATACTAATTTTTACTGACACTCTTTTTACAGAGGATTATTTACTCGAAAAAATAAAAAGAAAAAAACTTATTATATTCCATGCCTATAGGTTTATATACAAACCGCGATCGCAACAAGCTATCAACAGTAACAATGGAGGACAATCATAAGGAAATCAGTTCAGGGAAGCCAATCAGATTTGTGTATTTCGATGATCAAAATAAAAAGTTTAAGTTAGACCCAGATGCCATTCAACTTCTTCAGCAAATTGAAGGTCCTGTTGCTGTTGTTTCTGTATGTGGTCCTGCTCGTCAGGGTAAAAGTTTCATCTTGAACCAGGTACATTTTTTTTTCTTTCTTCCATAATTACCTTGATCAAGCTTTTGGGTTTCTTATGCAAAACAGTATTTAGATATACTATCTCTTTTGGTTGTTTGGGATCATTTGCAAATTGCAGGTTTGTTAGTGTTTTTCCATTGTGTTGTTTGTGTAAGCTTTTGATGCTATTGAGTATTGTAGAGCTTATTACTTCTCTGGAACTCTTGAAATTGTGGCTATTATGCTGCATTTTGGAATTATTATTTAAAGGTTCTATCTTACTCGTTGGTTTTTGGAGTTTTGAAGCTTGCAAATGTTGTACATTCTTTTGTGTATTACCATTGGTTGATATTCGTTTGGCTGTCAAAAAGCAATCTTATGGGCTTCGGGAATTCAAAGTTTCTTATTTTAAAGCATCTATTTTTCAGCTCGATATGTGAGAGCTGCAGTA
This sequence comes from Dalechampia spathulata, assembly GCA_948192965.1. Taxonomy (NCBI): domain Eukaryota; kingdom Viridiplantae; phylum Streptophyta; class Magnoliopsida; order Malpighiales; family Euphorbiaceae; genus Dalechampia; species Dalechampia spathulata. Next base: position 47,887 of record CANYBF010806188.1, read on the forward strand.
TAAGTTTTCTGTGGAATTGAGATGTGAGAGCTGCAGTGTTAGTTTTTATCCAAGTGAAATAAGTGCAGCATGTTATAATGGCGTCAGTAGAATTTTGGCTTTGTGAATTCATCCTACAATTTGATCCCACTTTGCTTTTCTGCATAGTAATAATAAACTTTCGAAAATGTTTCTTGAACTTGAAACTCAGATGGCAACTTGTTTGTACTTGTTGTAGCTTCTTGGTACGAGAAGTGGATTTCAAGTTGGGACAACCCATCAACCATGCACTAAGGGACTTTGGATGTGGAGTAAACCTTTAAAGAAAACTGCATCAGATGGAACCGAGTACAATCTATTACTTTTTGACAGTGGAGGAATCAATGATTATGATCAAACAGTTATGTTTTTCTCTTTCTCTGATTCTACATTATGTGGTTGATAAATGTAAACAATGATTAGTATTCTTTTCCATGTTTTTCTTATATATAGTTAAAAGTCGAGTCATGTTTAAGCAGAAGATGCCACTGCGATAAGTTTTGATTCATGTGATAAGAAATTTACAATAGCCTAAATCTTGTTTCCTTCATTTTAACATGTTTTACACCGATGAATATGTCAAAGATAAATTTTGAAGTGATTTCATTGATCACTTTTCTTTTGGAATTTTCTAGATGATAGCTTATTATTTGGACGATCATATTCGTTTTATGTGTGTCTTGTTCCCAACCATGTCACTTTTTATCTGACTGTCTCTCCAACAGGGAACATGCATCACCCAGATATTCTCCTTGGCTGTCCTCTTTTCAAGCTTGTTTGTCTACAACCAGGTCAGCACACATCTTATACATGGTTCCTTGAATTGTTCACTGGTCCACTTCTCTGATTAGCTTGCACCTGGATGATTGCATCTACATTATGTATGCTCATTTCTTCCATGCTTAACCGCTGTTATTTTCAGGTAGGTGTTATTGATGAAGCTGCACTTAATCATCTATCGCTTGTCACTGAAATGACTAAGCATATGAATCGTAGAGCTTTTGAAGGAAAGAACTTGGTCATTAAACTTGGACATTTCTCCCCGTTGCTGGTGTGGCTTCTAAGGGTAAATATTTGTACATTCTTTTCCGTTTTGTGCGATACAGAATTCCTAGCATTTGCTTGGTGATGTGCTGTCAACACTGCATATGTGATTCTCATTGCACCTTTTTTTATTTTCTTGAAGATAAAGAAAACTTGAGATGCTTAATGGCATTTTGGTTTGTTATTTTCAGGATTTTTACTTGGACTTGACGGTGCATAGTGCAAAAATAAAACCCCATGATTATCTAGAACTCACCTTGAAACCGGTGATGGGTAATGGAAGAGATGTTGCTACTAAAAATCAGGTCTTTATTGATCTAAATCTTGAAAAATATAACATTACAGTTCAATTAACCTGGATAGTTGATTTTCAGTGTATGGTTTTGGATGTCTTTGGTAACTTATATGATATAATAAAAATACCAGATCCGTGAGTCCATTCGAGCTGTTTTTCCCAGTAGAGAGTGCTTTACTCTTGTCCGTCCTTTGAATGATGAAACTGATCTTCAACATCTTGACCAAGTTTCGGTAAGCAATTATTTTGGTAGTATCTCGTATTCTAGCTTTGATAGTAATAGTATGAACTTATCATTCCTCTTCATTATGTATTGACAATTATGTTGACTGTCAGATGGACAAATATCGGCCAGAATTCCGATCTGGGCTTGATGCATTTGCAAATTTTGTCTATGAGAGAACAAGGCCTAAGCAAGTAGGAGATACTGTTATGACAGGACCTTTGCTTGTTTCCATCACCAAGTCGTTCTTGGATGTCCTTCATAGTGGTTCTACACCTGTAGTATCATTCTCATGGCAGGTTCATAACTGCTCTTGACTTTGCTATACTCGAGAATTTTTCAGTTCTTCTAATTAGCATGATTTCTTATTGGTCTCTTGATTTGATTGACATCTTCTTTGTTGCTATTGGTGCAGGTATGCACGAGAGATTCATCAGTCGAGACAGATTTACAATGTACAAATGCTGTACAAAGCATGGAAAAGAAATTGCAAGAAGCTTGTGTGGCTACTGATGCAAGGATTGAATATGTTTTCATGGTAAATCAATTCATTTTTTTTAGTTTAAAAAAAGTTGTTTTTGCAGTTTTGACATCATCTTACTTGCCAAATATACCTATAAGAGCAATCTTGCTTTTTTTATTCACGCAATAGATCTGAAAATTAGCTGCAAGGTACTTGCCCTTACAACCTGCCTAGCGAAACTTTGGACTCAGAAAATTCTCTTCAGATGGCCAGCATTCTCATTTGTTATAACCTGATGAGGTTTCTTACTATTATTTCCGATCCATTGTTAATTTGTTAAGGTATATGCTTTGTTGGCTATTGCAAATAACACATGGTAATATTACCTGCATGCTTTGTTTTCTGTACTATACGTGGTTTGTTCATGTTGTATGGATATATAAGTAATATGTTAGTATTACCGTCTTGAGAGTACACTGCTGGCTGTTATCTGTCAGTAATAATCTCGGTGAATCAATAATCTAAATGTTCAGGTTCTTGAAAGTCTTCTGTCCGAGTATGAAGAATCAGTTCATGGTGCTACAAAATGGCAGAAGCTCTTTTCCTTTTTACAGAAGAGGTTGGTGTTTCGATATTTCTTTGCAGATCTTATATCAATCAGATCTTTTTACTTTTTTGAGCGGGCAGTTTGTGCATGTCTTGTATTGCTGCATTATATGGCATGTTGGTTGTGTGATCGGTTCCATGGTTCAGTGTTTTTATTGCATCATTTTGCTGCCTGGTAAGAAGAGCATTCTCATTATTTATCCAAGAGCAATTTAATCTTAAACTATTGTATTTGCTTTTTTAGTTTGCAAGGTCCTATCCTCCACCATGCTCAGAAGTTGATAGATGAGGCTTCTTTAAAGAAGAGCTCCATGTTGTTGAAATGTCAGTCACTTGAGCACCAGATTGAGCTGCTTCATAAGCAGCTGGAGGCACGTGATAAATCAAAAGGTGAATATCAAAAGCGTTATGAAGATGCTATAAATGACTTCAAGATGCTATCTGATCAGTATAAAAGCCGGATAACTGATACTGAGGGCAAGTTCAGCTTATTGGAGGAGAGCTGTTCTAGTTCATTGGAAATGCTGGATTCTGCCAAGCAAGAAACCTTGGAGTGGAAGAGAAAATATGAAGAGATATTGACAACAAAAAGAGCACCTAATGATCAGGCTAATGCCACTACAGCTCTTAACACTGAGACTTGTCAAGCCAAAGCTAGAGCTGATGCAACTGCTGAACAATGTCGTCTAGCTTTGAAAGAGGCAAATGAATGGAAAGAGAAGTATGATATTTCTATTAGTGAAGCCAAGGTACCCAGAGAGAAGGTGGCCGAGCATGCAAAACGCTTAGAGGAGGATATGGCTGCTGCTGCTGAACAATATCAACTGGCTTCGGAAGAAACTAAGGAGTGGAAAGTGAAGTACGATATTGCTATAAATGAAGCCAAAAGTGCCAGAGAGAAAGCAGCCGAGCAGGCAAAACTTGTAGAAGAGGATCTGACAGCCAAATTCACCAAAAAGTTGGAAGAAAAGGTAGTGTGCGTACATATTCTTTAACGTATATACCTATGTAATTAATCAAATAGACTATGCTAGAATCACAGCTGAAATTGTGATATGCTACAAACTTCTTCTGGATAAAGCTGATTTTATGCATGTCCCATCATGTGTGTGCCTGATTAGTCCTGGGCGAAGTCTTACGGTAATTTGACCGAGTTATTACTTCGTAGGATGAAGAAATTAAGGACAAGGTAGCTAAGCTTGAAGAGTTTGAGCATAGATTAACCTCTTTGACTTTAGATTTGAAGGTTTGCATCTTTAAACCTATCTCTTCTTTTGTCATTTTCATATGGTTTCCTCCAATTCAAGAAGCTTAGAAATTTATAATTAGTCCGCATGTACACATTTCTCTATGTGCTTTATGTATACATGTAGGCTGCTGAAACCAAGATGGAAAACTACATCTTGGAATCGTCAGCTTTAAAACTTCAAGTGAAAGAGTTGGAAGAGAAGTACAATTTCGTCAAAGCAGCTTCTCAATCAATGGAGAGAGAAGTTCAGTCTCTAATAGAGGACAAGGCACAATTGGAAGAAAAATACCAGTCTACGTTAAGAAGACTTGAAGAAGCTCTTGAAGGTTGTAAAGTTTTGAAAGAGGAAGCCAAGGTAACAAATGAGTTCAATGAAGTAGCACAATCAGAAGCGCAAACTGCTCAGAATGAAAAACATGACCCTCATCAAGATACGATTGATAGAATGGCTCAGAACAGTTCAGATAACCATACCCAAAATTTGGAAGGAGAAAAGACGGATTGTGCATTTGAAGTTGAGACATCGAATATCATGTCAGAAGTCGCTATACTAAAAGCAATGGTCAGAGAGAAGGATGAAGAGATCAAGTTGTTAAAAAAGAAATGTAATCAGTACTCGCATGTTTCGGTACTTGAGAAAGATTTGGAATCTGAGTGTGCTACAAATGTGGAGGTAAACAAAATGGAGAAAGAACCTTCCCTGCAATTAGAGCCTGTGCAGGAAAGATTAAATTTGCTCCAGCAAGAATCAACTCCTGACCATGCATATGGATATGCACAGGATTCTGAGCCAAAAACTTATCCTGACAGGAAACGTTCAAGGTCAGAAGATACCGATGTAAGTTTGTATTCTGTAAAGCTAGAGACTGATGAAGAAGTAAGCAGGGAAATGAAAAAACCCAAGGGTAGTGCAGCCTTGGTAAAATGCACAACTGGAGAAATGGATTCTTGCATAAATTCAGCTGAAGCAGAAAGTAAACAACGGAAGGCTGCTTCAGCTGACTACAGAAAAATAAGTGTGTGGAAACTGCGGCAAGAGCTTGTTGAGCGTGGTTTTGGTGAAGAGCTGCAAAAGCTCAGGTATCCCAAGAAGAAGGAAATCATTGCCCTCTACGAAAAATATATCCTGGAGAAGTAACAACCTGATTCATGCTCCCTATACCAGGTTTTTTTTTTGGAAGAGTTGCTCGGAAAAGGCCCATTTGTATATGAATGCGAACCTACTTAGTAAACTGTATAATTCGTGGTGTATTCTGTGGAGAAGATGATCTGTGAATCATTGAATGGCTAATGTTTGTTCAATTATTTTTGTTTCTGTTCGTTTCCTCTTATTTCAATAGAAATCTTCATTTTCACCTATTGATTTTACCTTCCTTTTCACTTTATCCTACTACTAATAAGTCATCAAAAATCATACCAAGTCTGAAGTTCAGGCATATATGATAAGATTCAAATGATTCCTTGTCGTATTCTCCTGTTAGAACAGAAGAACAAGAGTGATGGACATGTTATATCATCAACGTCATTGTAAAGATAAAAAGAGAGAAACACATGCAGAAATCAAATAAAACAAGTTCGAACATATATATATATATATATATATATATATATATATAGATATAAGGTAAAAATAATGTTTGTACAGTTTCCAAGGTTAACATTATTCTCGTAGAAAAAGGGTCGCAAATCCCACGTGAAATTTACAGCTTCGGATGATGGTCACACTGTACAAAGCCATACATACAGAATAGAAAGCATAGCATATGAAACAAAAAACAGGAACAAAAATTATTGAAAAAAGAAAAAAGAATGACAGGTTTTAGCTTGTAGTTATAGTCAGAATCTTCATATTTAGCCCTGAAGAATCTGCCTCCTATTGTCTAAAGAAATCTTATTCATTCTTTAATGTTCTTCTTTTCCACTAATAAAAGAACATTAAAGTGTGCTTGTGTGTGTGTATATATATATGTATTGAATATATTAATAATATATAGTGTAATTTATTTCACCATTGCACAACCGATGGAACCTGCATGTTTCTTGCATCGTTTTGCCACCATTGTCATGCAGCCTTCAGCTACATTTCATATTCTTTTTCTGATTCTTTTTTTAGTTATTATTATTTTTATGTTCATGGGATGAAAGAAGAACCATCATGAACTGCAAAATGTGGAAGCAACTGAGGAGGGTTTGGTCTAGCTGTTTGACCACCGCCTTGATCAAAGGATATAAAAGAAGGACTATAGTAGTCGACAAGAGCAGAGTTTTTGAGGCTGTTATTAGCACCTTCATGGCCAGTTTGCGCTTTTAATTTTGAAGGAATTGTGTCTTTGATGACTGAACCACACTGTCTAGGCTGTGTTTGATAGAATACTTTTGAAACAACAAGCTCTCCATCTTTCTCTTCTTCATTATTGCCAAGATGGTATTGATGCATTACCCAATTGGTTTTCTCAGGCTTTCTTTGCTTCCCGTAGTTGGTGTAAAGCACAAGGATCTTCTTGTATCCTTTCACCTTTCCTCCAACAAATACTGGTCTAGTCTTGCCTGTTTTATGCCACCTTGTTTCTCCACCTTCTGTATCTGTATGTACTTTCCTTCTTTTTCTCGTTCCTGTTGTGTAAGCTTTTGAAGGTCTGTGAAAGAAATGGCGAACTAACCCATCTTTGCTTACTCCTGCGAGGTCATAGAAATTCACAAATACCATCATTTATACTATTAATTATCTTATACGAACAAAAGAAGAGTGATTTTACGTTTTGAATCATGTGGCAGAAAGAAATGAATATGGTAGTTGATAATGCATTGCGTCAGACCAAGAAATTGACATGTTTTCCATTATCAGAAAACTAGAATGCTTGCAAGAATTACATACTGTGCTTTATTAGGGTTAGTTGGAAGGTTTCTTGTAGGATATCCAATGGCATGCAAACGCAATATTACCAAGGTTAGTTGGTGGGTATCTTTAAGTGAGAAGATAGGTTAACTACTGAATCTTATGGCTTGAGAATGTTTTCCATTTCCGTTTTCAGAGACAAAGTGAATTAACATATAAGGAATTCTGTTCATTTTCATACTTGTTGAAAACTTAAATCTACCAAATGAAAAACAAGAAGAAGAAGAAGAAAGAGAGGAAGATCCTCGGCCGCTAGCCTACTAGAACACAGTAAGATGAATGACGATATGATCAACGCAGAAATGTTGCATGTGAGCAAGAATTCATTCAGATCTTATAAAGAAACTAGAATTTGTTGGATTCTAATGTGGAATTATTCACCTGGCAACTTTTCTGGGTGAGTGTAGCAAATTCCGTTCTCTCCTTCAATTGTAGGGATAAACTCATCTATTAGAGGATGGAGCTTACGAGCATCAGATTTCACCTTCCCTTCCAAATGCTCAAGCAGTTCTTGATCAGTCGGATCAAACTTCACTCCAGCAGGTAGTCCTGGCAAATCATGGATTCTTGCCTACATATAACAAACAACCACACCCATCCATAGAATGAATCATGACATAAAATTATATGAACACTAAAGAAACAAACAAACAAACCAAATTACATATTATTAACGAGAAAGTGAAAACCTGGTCATGGGATTTGATCTGATGACCGCAGGAAGGGCAACATCTGAGCAAGCTTTCTTTGTGTCGTTGAGCAATAACATTTGTATTGCTATTATTATTACTAGAAGGAGCAGGAGAGCTTCTTTCAATAGTTTGAACATCGTTACAGTCATTACACCAAGTCATTTCCTGTATGATCGATTATATCTTATTCCGCTAGTTTCCTCTTATGCCCATATCACAGTTTCCGATCTTTCTAGCTCTCTCCCCCAGAATAAACAAAAAAAATAAAAATAGACAAGACAAAGCGACAATGAAGAAGAAGAAGAAGAAGAAGGGAAAAGAGAGAAGAAAGAAAAGCAATGGGTGTCTTCTTCTAAAGCATGTTTGTTGTACGTGAAGCCATATCTTGTTGAGGGTAGGGAAGGAATTAAATTCTCTTCTTGAATTTCTTAACCCTTTTGCATGGCTTGAAAAGATAAAACTCACACTCTTCTCTACCCTCTCTTTGTCCTTTCTTCCACCCAAGAGAGAGAGCTACCTAAAAAATTGAAAAAAAAAAGAGAAAAAAAATAATCCATATATATAAATATATATATAGCATATATATGTATATATAGATAACATAAGGTTTAAAACAATCAATACATACATGATACGATAAATATATATATATATATATATATATAAATGTGTATAAAATAGGGTTGCTTGGATTGAAAGTTTGGTTGAGAAAGTGGTATATAAGCATATGTGTGAAAACTTGTAGGAGAATAAATGTAGTTTTCGGGTCTTTTTTACTCTGTCTAAAGGTAGCTTTGGCTTTTCTTGAAATTATAGTTTTATTAATATATATATATATATATATATATATATATAAAGATTAATGAAAATATTTGGAAAGAACCCATCAAAGATTATAATCAATGGGGTTGAGTGGGGATGGGGCAATCTGTTGGTCTATATGTACTGTTTCACCACATTGCATTTCAGGGACTGAAAGAGATTTCAGGTCTTATGTCAACCTAGAGTGCATATAAAGCTACATATATATATATATATATATATATATATATATATATATATATGTATGTATATATATTCTGACAATTTACAAAAATAAATAATATATATAATGAAAGAGGAGAAACTAGGGCAATATATTAGCGACCAACCTTAATTCTATTTCTTCACGTAGACTTCTCATGTAAACCAAGAAACCTCACTCTCAAAGTAAATTGCCAGTCTCCTTCAATGTTCTTAGTATTTTTATTTTTATTTTTCTTTTTATATATAAAGTGTTAGAGGGTTTTCTTTTTTAATTTTACTCCAACACTAAATAATCCATATTTTATCATATAGTTTTCCTTTAATGAAATTTCAATTGATTATTAAAAGATATAGATAATTATTTTTAAAAAAATAATAAAATATTATTAGGGTTCTTTATTTAGTGAGCGAAGGGACCTTTTCCTCTCATTGGTTATAATATTTGAGACATATGGAATTTGGGATGATCAAATTAACGTACACGATGGACATGAATAAGCCAAATAATTAATATATTCACTCACTATATATTATTAACTTCTTAATGTCAAATCCAAGTTTACTATTTATAATCCATCATTCATTCCTCATCTAATTCTAATTAATACATACCTTATCCATGATATTAATGAAATCTGTAATAAAATTACTTTCCAAAACGTATAGTTAATTAAGTAAAAGAAAATGCATTCCACGTATGGATGCATGAGATTGTCATTTGGAAGAATCGATTTAGTGTATGAATACAAACGTGTTTCATGAAATAGATGAGTTGTTGTTATATGTAGGAAGGAATTTTGTGGGACATCTCTTGAAAGAATAAGTTCTTATAAGATGCTTGCTTTTGCCAATGATTGTAATCAGTCCTTGTTTTTCAAGTTGAACTCTATTGTTCAAGATCTCTAACAATGGAGGAAAATTGAATCAAAGGATAAATGGCATTGGCATTGTTAGGGAAAAAGAGGAACTTCGTTATGATATATCAACGTCTGACAAACATAAAAGTGAAAAGGAGAAACAATGGTTTGGATTTCCTTGTTCTGAATATACTTAGTCCCATCATCAAGCTACCATTTTATGCCCATATGTTATCAACTTATTTCTCATTCCCATTTTGATGCCTTTAATATACAATTATTCAACTAATTATTTCATTATTTGTTGCATTCCAATTAACCCATTTCATCTTATGCCTATACAACTCATCTAACATTGTGAGTGCATCTAATCATTCCATTCCTATTTAATCGTCTTTTATATATATATATATATATATATATATTAAATGGTTAATATCTTTTCGATATAAACTCTTTTATGTTTACTAATACGAGAACATCCTTAATGATGATTATATTATAATAAAAATAATTAGGATATTTATTAAAACGTAGCTTAATTTACAATGGGCTAAACCATGTTTGTTCCCAAGCCCAATGGGCTAAAACCATAGCCTATTTATGTAAAAAAAAAGTTTAAATTATTAATAATCAGTTCATGTTAATCATATGGTATGATATGTATTATAAATCGACTCACTAATCTATTTTAATTATAATTTATTGTTACTAGGTATGATTCATTAATTCTTATTAAAATTTTATTTTTTTTATTTTTTTATGAATTAATTATATTATTTTATATTATACAATTATTTTACATTAAATTAAGTTTATTATACTTGTAAATTATTACCATTAAAATATAACTTGAACACCATTCATCAAAATGGATTAGACCATGACAAAGAGGATGCACATTCATAATTGTCAAAATATGCATAAAATATAAATAATTTGTGAATAAAGGAATTATAGGAAAATATATATAAAGACATTTACCAGATTTTTGGATAAATGTGATAAAATAATAATAACTGAAAGTCAGTTGCCGCCGGTGAAGTTAACCGTTTAAAAGGGGAAAAAGAACAAAACCCTCTAACGGTCAAATTTCCAGCAACCATTACCTTCTCTTCCTTTAATCTTTAATTTCATCTTCAGTTTCCCACTTCAATTCAGTTTCTTTCTTTAATTCTCCTTCTCTCTTTTTGAAACACTCGTTTTCCATTACTACTAGCAGGCAGCTTTTTTCTGCTTTCTTCTTTTTTTTTTTCCATATTTCTTGATCCTTGATCTTTTAAGCATGTCTAGCTACTCTGTTTCCTTGTTTCAGCTGTTCTTGGTGATGTCCTTTTCTTTCCCACCATCTTTCATGGGCCAACGTATCGCAATCGTTGCACAAAGGGATCTGTGGTGTGTAGCAAAGAACAACGCTGATGATCAGTCGCTACAGGTGGCGATTGACTGGGCTTGCGGCCCTGGTGGAGCTAATTGCATTCCTATTGAACAAGGAAAACCTTGTCATGACCCAAATGATATTCGAAGAACGGCTTCTTGGGCTTTTAATGATTACTACTTAAAGAATGGTTTGAGTGATGATGCTTGCTTCTTTGGTAACTCTGCTGCTCTCACTTCTTTAAACCCCAGTAAGTTCTTTTTTCCTCCTCCTGAGTTGAGTCTGTTTTATTGGGTTGGTTTTAGATCTGGAAAGCTTGAATCTTTCTTCTGTTGTTTTCTTCCACTTTCGCATAGGGCAATGCTACTTCTTGGTCACAGTTTCCCTTTTCTTTTCTTTGATTTTGTCGCATTAAAACTCATTTCGGCTGCTTATTCTTGATCGGTTTATAGTTTAGTAACTGTTGTGTTCTTGATTTGTTCTGTTTGCAGGCCATGACGGTTGCAAGTTTCCTTCCAGGTACTGGGTTAGAATCGGTAGTCAGTGTTTCTTTCTCCTCGTTAGTTTCCCCAAAATTCTGATTCAGATCTCTTTACGTTGAGACCTGAATCTCATTTTAATTACCGTGACTAGATTATTAATAAAGGAGAAATCTTTGGACCTTTTTTATTTTCCCATCATCATTAATCCACTTCGGAATTAAAACTTGTGAAACTGTAAAGCTTCGTTCTCCTTCACTGTTATCTTCTGTTGAACTAATAATGGCAAAGACTTGGTAAACTATATATGACATGATCATGATGCATATTTGGCTTTGCAATGCAGCTCTTCAGTGAAGAATGGAAGTAGTAGTATTTCTGGTTCAACGACAACATCGATCGGAATGGGACCTGTCAGTGCAGATTTTAGTGGGAGCAGTCAGATTCCTGGCAGATGGCATAGGCCCATACTCATCAGTAATTTGCTCGTCATGCTTGCACTGGTAACAGGGGCATGAAAGCTGATTATGATGCTTTGTTCATTAAAGCAACTAGTTCGATGATTATTTTGAAGTAGAAGATTTGTCTTTCTGTAACTTGAGGGAACCATCAATCATCTTCTGCTTTAAGCAGCTGGAGCAACAGGTCAAACAACGGCGACTTTTTGAACAAGCCTTGAATCTTCAAGGCCACTTAAATGAAACATTCTTAGTTTGTTTGGGGCTATTGTATGAATTGGTATCGAATTGCCTTAATCTGCAACTCTTTCAACAAAACGAAGAGTTATCCATGGAAATCAATGAAAATATGCTATATAAAATTCAAATCATCAACTTATTTTTGAAGTCAAAGATGATGTCGTGCCCGAACTGTAGCATGTTCTCCGGCTCAGCTGTCCGATGGGATTAACCTTATGGTTTTATGGGTCATACAAGCATTTATGGAGTCACATACGGTTATTTAAAGTCGGCTAAACCCCGTTCATGAATCAATACCGTCACTTTTCAAGAACCCTTTTATTTCTCTCTTCCTTTTTTGGGTTGAAATTGTAGGAAAGTGAAATGTGCTTTTATATGCACCTAATTTCAAATGTTCTTGGTTTACCTAATACCCTAATTTTAAATGTTCATCCTCTTTCTTGAGAGAGGAGGCAACTGGATTAAAGTAAAGCTACCTACCTTCATGATTACATCATATACTGTATTTATGCTTAACACCCACAAATTTATCTAAACAATCTTGATAAATTTATACATCGAGAAACCATTATGTGTGTGATCAACGATTATCACTTTGTATACTTTTATGTACCAGCTAGCTTTTGCCTGTTACAAATAAATAAATAGCTTCAAAGAAACCTTGTAAACGCTATATATGCATGCCAGCCATGTATTACCTTTAACTATTGTCTTTCGATATCTTCGAGTCCTTGCTCTTGAATCTCGGATTGGTTTCTTCTTGATGATCTTTCCCTACTGAGGATTCTTCGAAATGAACTCAATCGAGAAATTGATGAACCACTGGCCTTATTGCTGCTGCTACTATTACTAGTACATTCTGAACAAGACCCCTCTACGCACACCTGATCCAACGGTGGAGCTGTGGCTGCGGCGCCAGTCACTGGACCCTCCCGTGGTTCGGGCTGAATCCGTGGTTCAGCCTCCGTTCGACAGATAGGACATGTAGAATGCGAAGCTAGCCATTTATCGATACACTCTGCATGAAAAACGTGCTTACAATTAGGTAAATTCCGAGCCATTTCTTCATCTTCAAGCACAGCTAAGCAAACAGCACATTCTTGATCATTATCTTCTTGGTCATGATCACTGGTTCGCTTATACACAAATATAGGAAGTGAGGCAATTATAAGCGGGTCAAGACCAGTCTTGGGTGGCTCACTGGCAGCAGCGACTAGTCCTAGGCGGCGAATAATAGCCCGATGGCGAACTTGGCGCCTAAGCATACACCTTGCATATATGTGAAGAAGGATAACAAGCACCACAACAATCGATAAAGATACAATCGACGCCAGCATGATCTTGCTGTTTAAATCATAAGCGTTCCCATGTGCATGTAACGGCCCAATGTCATCGTCATCACTTTCCACGCCAATATTCCCGAAGGTCTGCGGCAGAAAGGGGCGGTTGAAAGGAGGTTGAGGCTCAAACGGTTGTACATGAAGTGGCACCATATTGCAGAAAGAAACTAAGGAGAAAGGATTTTTAGTTGAATTTGTCGACTGGCTTTTGTGGGTATTTGAGACTTATGAATTGGGTGGCAATTTGGTTTTATTCGGAGAAGAAACTATGAATTATGTAATTTCCATACCATTTCTAGAGAGTTGACCGTTGAATATTGAATTTTCATTTGTTTTAATTGATGTTTACGAGAAATCATATTAATTAAAATTAAAATAATAATCTTAATTAATATCAATTAATCATAATTTACATCATTCAACGTTATTATCTAAAATTATATGTTTATTAATAATTAAATATTCATTAATTTTATATCGATGGATATAAAATAATAAAATAATATATGTAAATAATAAATAATAAATATTTAATATATTAGTAAACCCAAATGATATAATAAATAATAAATATTTAATCTTCATTTCTTTGGTTTGGGTAGACACGGCTGCTTATTTCCATGGCTCTTTCCGGTCCACATTGTGGACTTCTGCTCTTCTTACTGCTTACCATTCAACTCATATTTTCTAGTTTGATAGTTTCCTAATATTATTTTATTTTAACCATTCGATGGACCTGAAACGCATGAAATTGTTACAAAGTTACATCGTCGCCTGGTGCGGGGTGGACTTTGCGTGACTTTAAGTTCCATCCAGGATTGGTTTTCGTGTCAAAGGATTTAGCCTGATTCTTCACCAGCCTTAGTTGTCGGTTAAAGAAAGATGAGCGAGCTGAAGGCATGATGTTGGTGAAGATATATGGAATCGAGAAAAGCGTTCAATGGAGTCGATTGGAGGTTTCTGGAAGCTGCCATTATTGTCTAATTTTCTGTCTGACAAGACAAAAAGAATAGGAACATATGGTTCTTTCATTCCATGTGGGTACGAGTTCAACTAGAATAACGGATTTTCAGGAAATTATTTCCAAGTTGCTCCTCTTGGACTGCAACTAGTTCAGCAATGAAACCATCTAGAGTCAGTTTTGGTAAAACATTTGAAACACTCTGGATCAGCAGCATACTCTCAGCTTAACATAAGATGGAAGACATGAGCTTCCCCGCAAGCGTAGGCCTGATACTAAGATTGTTCGACCCTAACAAGCAGAACCGAAACCACCGCAAACACTACGCTTTCAAACCCGAGAAAGATTAATGGGCTCATCACGTACTCACTCCTTATCAAATGTGATGAGTAACTTGAAACTGATCCAGCCAATTTCCACGCAAAGTTCAGTAATCTTTTCTTTTTCTTTCTAATGAAAGAACTATGGTAACTTTCTTCATTCGTGTTCAAGATTCAGGAGAATAGAAATGTGACTATCTGTTTTTGGGTAAGTAGGACTGGTCTTACTTTTAGCATTACTAGACCACCTATAACTGGAAACTAAGAATGGAGAGGGATTTGCATAAGGGAAACAAGAACTTGAGATCAACTACCCTCTTAGAGGAAGATTCATGATTCAAAATTTGATCCTTTATCGTGTATGGATTATTATTATACCTTCTAATAAATGCAAAAGAAAGGCCTAACCGAAGGGATGATCTGTTTATCTTTAAACATAAAACTAATGTAGTATTTCCCATGCAATACAAAATTGTTTCCATGAGAAACCACCCAGAAAACTTGCTGTCAAGAACCAAAGAAATTGCAGGTTGGAAAGAATTCTTTTTAACTAGTGAGATATCTTGGTGCAATATCACTTAATCTACAGAATGGCAAGCTAATATATGAGTTCATGTGAAGTGGGCACATGATTACTCCCCACCTTTAACCGGTTCAAGTTCAACGTAAAAAATGTGGAAGGATTCAACTGAGTGATGTAACATTTCAACACAAAAATGATATTAAAATCCGTTCCCTTTAAGGAATACAAAGAAAAGTGAAAACATCGACGAATGGGGGAAGAAACCCGCGATTTAATGAGCATCAACAACACTCCAATTCTAGCAGCAAATGCAAGGGAGTCATCACACAATACCTAAGGGTAGCCAAAAGAGCCCACCCACTTCAATAATCAAATAAGAAGCTATGTAAATAAGTTCAGAATCGGTTATATATATATATATATATATATATAGTATATGAGAATATAGAAAAAAGAATGTCGGACGCAACCATACAGTTATTTCTCATCAGTATGCAGCTCAGAATTGAATGGACAGCAATTTCTGATTCTTTCTTCATCTTCATTTTGATGATTATCTATGCCAGGCTTGGCTTTGATTCTGTAATATGCTAAAAGAAAATCCAATAATTGAGTAATGTGAGTTACTGTTAGGTTAGTACAAACATGTAAGGGAAAACAACAAAAGAAGGTTATCGTTAAGTACCTTGCGCATAATAGGTAAGAAGTTGAGTTTCAATGTATCAATGCTGAGAGTTGGGAGAAGAAGAGGAAGGCCTATCTGAAACAACGTCACGTTCTTCCCCATGGATTCTTACTGGAATGCTAAAACCTGTGTATCCATCAGGTGCAAACCTGCTACCAAATATCAAAGACTGATGAATGTCCTGTGATCTATGATGGTGATCTGATGATGCCATAGAAAGATCATTCCAAGCGCGAATGGATTGCGCTAAACTGGACTGAAGGGTTCCCCTCTGAGAAAATGCTGAGTCTTGGCCTAGCAATGCTTGTTGACTGGGCATTGATGGCTGATTATATGAAAATCCACCACCTCTATTCTCGGTACTAGTAGTGTTGTTGCTCCAACCCACCATTCTTTGAAAACTAGCTTCGTAATCTGAGCTTGCAAAAAGATTTTGATTATCTGAAGTTGTATGGCTGGTGTCCGCCTCCGACGATTGCCCATGAATTACACCTTGATGTTGAAAAGAATGAAGTGAAAGACCAAGATCTTCACTATGGTTTACGGTTCTTGAAATTATATCAGATGGATAACTCTGAAAATTCATTGACGAGTTTGCTGAGCGTGTCGGAAACAAAGATTTCATTGTATCAGGAATAGCATCGGTGTCCATAGTTGATGCAAGAAAAGATGAATCATTACTAGGATTATTCTCACCCAATTGTCGATGAAGCTGAAAACTATACCCCGATGAGTCTGATTGGTCACAAATAGACATTTCATTAGAGCCACCAGCAGCATTCTGCTCTGCGCCTACTGCTATATTTGCATCATTAGCTGTCGGTTGCCAAGGTGGAAGCTCAGCAAGCTTGTCAATTGCAGATTTCGCTTTCTTGATAAGCCAATCAACCGCTTTACTGGGTCTATCATAGCCAAGCCTGTCTTGAACATCGTAGAATTGGATCGCGGTATGAGCAGACAGCCTAACCCTGCGATCTCTTGGACCTTTAGCAGTATAAACCTTGCTGTGTCGATCTTTTCGCCCAGTAGACCGTACAATGTGACCTCCTTGGACCTGAACGATTTCTCCTCCTCCGCCTTTCATGCCTGTAATTCTTCGTCTAGATTTTGCATACTCCTGGGTTTGGTCTAAAGAAAGCCTGCTCGAAGAAGCTACTTCACCATATCTTAGCTGGTTTTGGTGAAGGGATTGTAGGTGTTGCTGCTGTTGGATATCTTGATTTTGTTCTTGATCTTCTTGCGAAGATAAATGGGTGGTTTGGTAGATAGGATTCTGAAGTGGGTACTGCAGATTTCTCTGGAAATTATCCAGATTCCTTATCTTTCAGAATTACTGTTCTTCGTGAAATTCTTGATACCTCAAAAAAGAAAATGATTTATCCTTTTTTCTTTTTCTAAAAAAAAATATATTCTTTTACTCGTACGAACTCAAAGCTTCTTGCTTTGCTTTGCCTTTGCCTTTTGCTGTTCGGGTGCTGTTGGTGTTATCTGCTCGATGCTCTTAATTTACCGAATACTGCCACAAACCTTAAAGCTGATGCTTTCTGCAGCTGCTGATCCCAATAACCCCTGCCATTACCTTCCCCATTTATGCTCCCCAAGAAACACTAATCCACCCACCAAGGCTCTTAAAAAGGGGCTTAGAATTGGTGGGTCGGTTCAAACTTTGGCAAGAACGAAAAGGGACCCGTTAAAAATAAAAGAGAATCTTTAATCGGATGTCTTGGGAAAACTACCAGATTAAATCTTGGGTATCAGATGATAAAGAGATTTGGGGGAAGAGGAAAAGGTTTGGAAGGCAATTAATAAGAGCAAAGTGTGGGGGTCTGGTAAAGGAAGGAAGAGAGATGGATGCTTCTGTAAAAGGTGACAGAATTCGGTCAGACAAGAAACACTGATTAAAGATATTTTTAGTTACCTCAACAAACAAATGTAACAGTAACACTACCTCTTTCCATCCATCTCCTTCGCCACTCTCCCCTCTCCACTTCGGAATATCAAAACCCCTAATAACCCCACTCCTCCAATAAATTAAAAATCAAAAATAATAATAAATAACATAATCTAATGAAGCCCGGCTTGGTGGAAACAAGTAAACAACTTAATTAATTATGATTAACATAATCAAAATATTGATTAATTGGTATATTTTTAGATTATTAATAGATATATTTGATGATAAAATAAAATAAAATATAGTGAAGATGGACCACTATCAAGATCAAGAAGACTTGGCAAGTTCCATTTGCCTCTTAAGGAGTAGCAATGTGCACAACTACTGTATCCCAATATGCAATCAATGGACATTACCCTAACACATGGTAATCTCATTCCAAAACACCCACATGCCTAGATTACTCATATTTCTTTTTCATTTAGTATAATATTTTAATAATATGGTTATATATATATATATATATATATTCTTACCATCTTTTGCTATTGTTTTCCAAGTTATTTCCTATATATTATATGTATTTCAATCATATAGTATATGCATTAGCCGCCTTTGTTATTATGTTTTGACACGTTCCACACTTTTTGGAGGGCAAATTAAAATAGAAAACAAGTTGAGTGGTTATTTTTTAAATATATATTTTATGCTAAGTAGGTAGTAGTAGTAGAAAGAAGAAACGTTTCTTTGATTTTTTATTTTAAAATAAATATAATTTTAAGATATTATAATATTTAAAATGATTTTATATATCTCTAGCATGTAAATATTTATTGAACTTGAAATGGTAACATACATATGCATATCTATTTCATATTAAATATATTATTTAATAATTAAAAATTTTGTAGATTGAATTTTAAATTTTTTAATAATGAATATTCTAATAATATATAAAAAAATTGTTCAATTTAAAAATTTAAATTGTTACATTAAAACCAATAATATATATATATATATATATATATATATACACGAATTCAAATTAACTTGATTTTGTTGCATACATTCTTTTTTTCAATATTATAAAGTATTTTATACCCAAAAAAATTATAAAATAAAGTATAATTTTCATCTTAACATGATAATATAGGATGCTAAGTTAATAAAATAACAATACCTTTGAAAATTTTTTAATGAATTCTTCCTATATACGATATTTTAAAAACTTTGTATATATTATCTTTGGTATTATAAATTTTACTTATGCATATGATATCAATTTTATTCAATGTAAGGTGATTTTCAAATACAAAATGAACTTGGAAATGGGTTTATTACATTGAACATGATTGAATTATTAAACCAAAAAACAATCTCAAAAAGTAAACAATGGAATTGTGGTGATAAGCTAATAATGGAAGATGGGAATGATTATGGGGATGAGAGAAGGAGGGGGAGGAGTGGAACAAAAGGTAGTGAACAAGAGGAATTAGAAATCGTGAAAGCAAAGGGAATCATCAAAAAGTGTGAAAAGAAGAGAAAAGAGGAGTAGTAGAAGTGTATACTACTCAATAGTCATCCTTATCGATTATTGAGATGATATGATATGATATGATTTTTCACTCAAATGTGAAGCCTTTTCCCACATGCCTCTTATGGTTCTAACACCCATTTTCTATCACATCTCATCTTTCTTTTTATATTTTACTTACTTTTTCATATTCCTTTTTCAACCATCCATTATTTATATAATGCATAGAATTTTATAGATTTATTTAATTTGAATTATTTATAATTAAAATATTTTATTATACTTTATTCAGTAGGTAAAATTGAGAATAAAAAAAAATACATATATAATAAAATATGACATAATTAAAATATTTTATTTTTATAAAATTTAAAATACTATCTAAAATTTAGTATTTCAAAATATCTCATTTATAGCATTTTTAATATTTGATATTTATACATTTTATAATTTATTTATCATTATTAAATTTATGAATGCTTTAAGTAAGATTAATGAAATATACATATTAAATCATAACATAAGTATATATTATGGTTTTGGTTATATTAGTCAAAACTAGGGTTTATTATGTTGGAAAATAAATAGTATAAGATAACTTTAATATAAATTTACATTACTTAATGATGCTATGGTTAATTCAACGAAATATTGGTCACCGACCTAATTATAATAGCTTGGGACCCCTCCACCTTCGTACATCTATGCTTATAGATATATTTACTTTTATTTTTCTATTTATTACAATGAATAATAATTAATTCCTACTAACAATTAAGCCATTTAATAATAAGTTATATGCTAATAATATATATATATATATATTTTAATTTTTTATTTAATACAATTAACTTACACATACCATTAAAAGAAATATATTTTTAATATGTATATATACATGTATATATATATATATATATGTATGTAGGTAATTAATGTAATATAAAGTTATATTTGATGTGGAGGAGCCATTGTCATATATACAAAGAGAGATTACAGCTAAACAGGGAAAGGGACAGATAGAGAATGACAATTGGCAAGTAAAGAGAGAATATACTTACCAAAGGATTTATTATATGTGTATATATATATATATATATATATATGTTCGTTTTTACATGAACAAGCTTTCACCATCAGAATATGGATATTGGGAAATTGAAGTAAGCTAGGGATTGGCTAAGCAGTGACCTCACTAGTTTCTGGAATTAAATTGAATAAAATAAAAAGGCCTCCACTTGGTAGGTAGGTTGCACCACTATATCTATAATTAATATTGTGCTTTTCTTAATTTGTTAGGCAAAAAGTTAATATAAAGTTTTCCCCAAATGAAATTTTATCTGCATATTTAAATGATTTTTGATATATATATATATATCATTAAATATGAAATTTGTGAATGATACATGCAAGTGAGGTTTTTCCGTAAATAATAAAACGAAATGAGCTTAAGTAATAGACAATAGCAGGGTTTTCAGGTTTGAACAAGTTTAATTTAATATAATCAATAATTTCCAAAAAGGTCAAGTACCGTTCATTTATGATGAAATTTATAAAAAAAAAAAAAAAAAAGAGAGTAATAATTTAGGTATATTATGAAACTAAGGGTTTAGGGTTTCAATGGTAGCAAGTATGGAGTGGAGGTGTGCTAGTTACAAGGCTTTTTAGGCAGAGTTAATGGTATTCTTTTTCCTTTTTTCTCGGTGAACTTCTTTGTCAAAGGAACTGCTGCATGGGTTACTTTCCTATGATCAATAGACCTACTAACTCATAAGGGCTTAACTTCTCTATGCTAAAGTAAAGATAACATATATATATATATAATTTATCAGAAGAAAAAGATATAATAAAGGAAGGTTCAGATTCAATTATTTTTGAATCTCATGGTGAGAGCGTTGATCATGGCACCCCCTCTTGCTCCACTTGCCAAGTCACAGTCACCAGTGTTTGTGTGTGTGTGTGTGTGTATATGTATACATATCAACTGGGTATGATCTCAAGTATCAAATTCAGGCGTCGGTCCAACCTATGAAATCATTCATTGAATGCAAGCATTAATATGCAGGGATGTAAAGTTGTAGTAAAATTTGTATATAGCAGTAATCAGCAAATTAACCTGTTTCTGAAAATAGCAATAATTCTGTTACTGAAGTTAATATATATATATATATATATATATATATATATGTATGTATTCTTTTTAAAACGCCCACTTTTTCCAGCAGGTGATAGCAACTGGACGTTCCATGTGAGCATTATAATGGTCTTTTATTATAATTATTAAGCTAGACCTTTTCTGCTGCCCATGTTCTAAAATTCGGACATGTTCAATAATTTGGCAAGCAACAATAATAGCTACGCTGTATTGTCTCCATCTCTTTTGTTATTGGAACTGCAGGATTCTTGTACAAAACACATATACATTGTAACCTAGTGTTAGTTCTATTCTAACCGCGTCCCTTTCTCCGATTAATCGATTCGAACGAGAATTTGAATTCAAAAAAATTTAAAAAGTATGAAGATGATTCAAATATTGATCGAGTTGTGTTTGATTACGAACTGGGTCCCTTTTATTTTACTTGTTTCTGTTGGACATGAAACCATGCGCAATCAATTATGATCAATGTACCACAAACACTTAGATATTGCATATGAGTTGTCAAATAATCAATTTTGATCCGTATATGTAAATACTTATTTTGTTCTCTACCAGAGTAGCCAAGCACACAAACGACACACCTTTTCTCTTCGTTTTGGTTGAAAAATGAAAAGGGTACGAAATAGATTTCATCCCAAATTCATCTCTAAATATACATGAAATCTATATATTTCTATTTTTCATAATCAATCTGACTTTTTTTTTATAGTATTTGATTAGATTTCTCATGCATGTATACATCTGGTTAACAAATTTAAATTATCATATATATAAAATGTAATGATAAACTCTGATATATTACTATTTATTCTAATGAATATTATCGATAATATTAATGTAATTTCTCCCACGTAAGCGAAAAAAGCATCGGTAAGATTATAAATATTTTCTATTTTTCATAATATTTATAATTTTAACGAGTTAAAAGTAATCTTATACTAAGCGAGTAGGAGGGTCTTATTAGATTTTTTTGTAGAGGATAGTTATGTTACATGTTTATAAGTTGATGATACCTAATTATTACTAGTGTAGTGTTAGATCTCTTCCTACGTGAATTACTACTCCTCTTTTTGTTTTTTCCTTAAAAAAAATTATTGAAAAATAGGTCAAGTTGATTGAAACAAGAGCATTTAAATGGACGGGGGAAAGGGAAAATATAATAAAACAAACAAGAAATAGAAGGAAAAGGTAGAGCCATTACCATTTTAAAAGGATGGCATTGATCCTACTGTCTATTTTATGGGTCAAGTAAGGGCAGAGACATCTTTGGTAGTAGATATATAAAAACACGTACACACAAACTTATGTGCATGTCATAAACCCATACAGAAAATAAAATAAAATAATTATATTTGTATTCTTATGGGTGGCCTTACTACATTCATCCACAAAACTAAAGGCTTTGATTAAGTTTACATATTTTTGGATCTTTGATAATTAATCCTATTAAATCTTATTTTTAAAAAAAGACTAACAGATATTTTTTTTCAAAAAATAACTTAAATGAGTATAGTATGGAGGTGGGTTTTTCTGACCAATGCTATTTAAAAATTTGTTATAAGTATATATACATATATATATATATATATATATAGTATTGATAATTTGATTAGGAGTTTAATGAAAATTCATCATCCCAGCGAATTAATACATCAAAGTATAGTCATGTTATCAATATTGCACATGCCACAAAATTGCAATAACTCGAAATACATTATTGAAGTTTATGGTAAAGCTTATGATATACCCAAATGATAAATAATACATGTAAGCAATTATTTCCACCCAGATAACATTTTATATATACTTATATACATATATATATTAGTATATATTGGATTAGGGTTCATAGAGTGTGACAAAAATATGATTTTCTTGGATCCCGCGCATGATTGGTGGCTTTCATGTTTTTTCTCGCAGATTAAAGAAAACTAGACCTATATATATATATATAATATACACATACACATACACATACATACAGTCAAGTCAGTGTCTTTCCTTCTCTCTGCCATTGTCCTTTTCTAGGACTTCTTCAATTCATCGACTTTAATCTTTTTTCTTTTCCTTTTTTTTTTTTCTTTTTCTTCCTTTTCTTCTCTGTAATTGCATGCCTCAAGCCCAAAGGTGACAGATTTTTTTGTTTCTCGTTATAGAGATAAGATGCCAACTTTCTTGTTTTCTGAAATGCACTGGTTTTTTTTTTTATCCATGCCAACATCATCTGATGGAATGCTCCACGTCATTCAAAGTTTCCAGGTGGTGCGTTCCACGTCATCTCTAGTTTTCCAGGTGGTCATGGCATGTCATATCGATATTGCCTAGTGGACTATAATTTATAACTTATAATTAAGAAGAAAACGAAAGGCAAAGCTATGAGTTCGAATGGTATTATCGGGTGCTGAAATTTTTATATGAATCTGATATATTATGTAATTAGTCTAGCATTAATAACAGGAAATTGGTTCAATAAAAGCATTCCATGTTTAAGGAAACAATCAGAGTGCAAATATAGTAGGAAGGATAGTAGATTGTGGCAGATATTACAAAGATCCCACTTAGAAAAGAAATAAGCTCAATACAGAATAAAGTGGAGAATCCATGAAAGATATATAAATAAAGCAAAAGAAAGAAAGTTGATCTCAATCTGATAATTACTTGCAATCCGTTGTGGCATGTAATTGATTCGACTCCAACTTTGATCTTTACCTTTATCTGGGTCATCATCCACAATGGTTGGCATTGATTCTATGTGTGGACATGTATTTCTTAGTTTATCAGAATCAGGAATCAATGGCATAAAGAAGGAAAGGAAGGGTTGCCCTTAAGTACCTTGTAGATGAGATGGAATTTGAGTTCATTAATCAGTGGTGAGTGTTTGGGGAAGAAGTGGAAGGCCTGTTTGAGACAAGATTTTGCTCTGTCTCGCCATGAATTTGTGGTGGAAAGCTATAACCTGCCAATCCTTGAGGAGTAAACCTGCTGCCAAAAATGAAAGGCTGGTGATGAATTTCCTGAATGGATTGTGAAAAATTGGACTGAAGGGATCCCCTATGAGAAATTGTTGAGCCTTGGCTTAGCATTACTTGTTGCAGTGGTACCGATAAAGGGTTCCAACCCATCAAATTGGCTTCGTACTCGGCTTGTGCTGAGCCTGCTGCTAGTTCATTTGAAGGTGTATGGCTCGTGCCCGGCTCTGATTGCCCATGAAAAAGACCTTGGTATGGAAAAGAATGAAGGGATAGTCCAAGATCTTCAGTGTGATTTGTGGTTCTTGAGATCATATCAGCTGGATAGCTCGGCAAAATCATTGATGAATTGGTGGAGCTTGTCGGGAACAAAGATTTCATGGTGTCAGGAACGGCAACAGGGTCGATTGTTGGTGTTACAAAAGATGATTCATTACTTCTATGGAGATGAAAACTATAGCTAGAAGATTCTGATTGCTCTCCGATTGGCATTTCACTGGATTCAACATTTTGGTCAGTCTCCATGGTTTCATTAGCAGTTGGATTCCAAGGTGGAAGTTCATCGAGCTTGTCAATGGCAGACTTGGCTTTCTTGATGAGCCAATCAACTGCTTTGCTGGGTCTATCATAGCCCAATCTATCTTGAACATCATAGAATTCTATCGCAGTATGAGCAGATAAGCGAACTCTGCGATCTCTGGGACCTTTAGCAGTACAAACCTTGCTATGTCGATCTTTTCGCCCAGTAGACCGAACAATGTGGCCTCCTTGAACTTGAACAATTTCTCCAACAGTGCCCCTCATTCCTGCTCTTTGTCTGGATTTTGCAAACTGGATAGCTTGTCTGCCATGACCTCCCTCAGCCTGGCTATCCTCCTTGCCCTGGAGAAGCTCAGGATGTTGTTGGTAAAAGGGTTGCTGTTGCATGCTCAAGTTCTGGTCTCGAGCTTCCTGGAACACAGGATTCTGCAAGTTCTGCTGCTGATTTATCTGGAAATCAAGGTTCCTCATCTTAAAATTCTTGGTACATCAACAAGATTTCTCGCTGACCTTCATCTTGATCTTGGCTTGTTAATGGTTTCTGCACTTACCGATCACATAGAGAGGAGATTCAGAAAAGAGAAGATCGAAGAAGAAAAAGAAAAACAGGTCGAGAAGCAATTAATATGTCTACGAGAGAGCTAATTGATGCTTCTGAAAAGTGCAGCAGAGTTTGGTCAGAAAAGGATTAAATGGCATCTTATATGTTCATAATTTTACTTTTACTCTGTTTTAAAAGCCTTAAAAGGTCAATCCCCATGAGAGATAGATGCATATATATAAAGAAACCAAAATAATCATAAATATTCCATACCCGTTAATTAATAATAAACCATAATTATATCTTAATTAATACAATCATACACAACAACAACACGAAAATAAAGGCTCTATTTTCTTCTGAAATTTGAATCAATTACATACTCTCTTCATTTTGCTTTTGGAATTATTAGGTACGTATTCTATGCTCATGGCATCTCTTTTATCTTTTTAAAACCTGATTGGCTCATCCAAGTTGAATATTCCCGGAGTTAAATATTAAAACTTCGTGGTTATATATAAATTTATTACAGTGGGTAGAACTCTAAGGAAGTGATAGTTAAGTCCATCCCTTTACCAAATGAATGGAGTACGGAATAGGGTTGCTTCCCTACATAAATAGCAGTAACTTAGGGTTTCAATTCTCAACTTTACAGCTGCTTGTCTTTAAAAATGCTCATAAATTCTCCTCAAAAAGTTAGAAACATATACGGTTTCGGTTTAAAATTAATACCATGTTAATAAGTTTTTGATCTTTCAATCATAAATCTTAGAAATTCAAATGTTAGAATAACTGTAATGTTTTCAGAGACAAAATGCTAGCATATTTTACCGCAATCAGAACAATCGACAGAAAACCCGAATTTATTATCATGTCACTTTCCTGAATTGTCAATCGGATAAAGAAACAAAAGAAACATTTAGTTATACAGATAGACATGGATAACTTGACAACTCATAGGCGACATCATTACTTGTTGTTGTGCATGTATTGATGATAATTGATTCAGAATGCTTCCACGGCCAATAAAGAAGGGTCACAGGTGAATGAAAGTCGACACTGTCCTACTGAATAAATTATGAGACACAAAAGCACATCTTCTTAACAACAAATTAGACATAGACAATCCACTATAGCTATCATTGTTGTTTGCTATGTGTTAACATTGGTTTTAATATGTCCATATACTTGCATGTATATATGTGTATATGTGTGTATGTATATGTATCCCTGGTGCAATGAAAGCAGCGTTTTTGCTAAAGTTTCCCCATGGGAAGTCTTGTTGCTGTCATCTGCTAGAAAGTATAATAAAAGACAGATTTCATATTCCCATCTTGCATGCAATAAGTTAATTCCGTTGAATGTAAAATTTTTACACATTCATTATCAACCTTTAATCCATCTGTAATTATAATTCTGTCTAGTATGATTAGCAAAATCCGTACCATCTTTCAACTAATGAGAAAAGTAAGTATTCTTTTTCATCTCATCTCATGCGATATGTTATCATTCAATATTATCTTATGTTATCATTCAATATTATCTTATATTTTGAGTTATTTTGGTAGTATTTAGATAAAAAGGATATGGGTTTATTTAGAAGGAAACAATGATGAAAGTGAAAACATCCACAGTGCATCATTTACTGATAATAAAGGGGACAAGTATATGTAGTGGAATGAAGTGACATGAAAGGCAAACATGAAAAGGAAAATGTAATGCTTGAAGGAAAATGAGGTGAAGGGTTTGGATCAAAACAGAAATTATGGCAAATGGTAGGGACGACGTTTTCTTTGGAATAGCTCACGATGACTATGACACATAGCAAGTGGAGCAAGAGGGGGGCATCAATCTCAATATTCAACCATCATATATTTCTTTATTTATTTTCTATTATCATCTATCCTTATTATTAAACATCATCTATATTTTTACTCTTATTATTAACAATAAATAAATATTTATTATTTATAAAATAATAAATATCTACAATTAATTCCTCTTTTAAACTATAAATTCATGGATATACAAAATCATCAAAAATTTATTAATATGAATGTAATTTTTATTTTTAGTATAATAATAAAAATTAATTTTCTTTTTTCTATTGATGATTGTTATTTAACATATATAATATAATTATTTTACAATTCTTAATAAAGATGATAATTTTTTTTAATTATTATTCATATTTATCAATTTAAAATTTACAAAAAAAGCTTAATCATCCTAATTTTTTAATATATACTATTTAATTTTTTTATCATTTTAATTTAAAATTATCACAACTTAGAAAATTATAAAAAAAAATATTAGAAGGTGAAAATAAATCATAAATATAATATTTATAATTTAAATTGGAATTAAGAATTTGTTGAGAAAATTATGGACCATGGAAAATGGGAAGACACGGTTTTGGTAAAGAGTCCTGTTCTAGAAAAGGCTAAATTGGTGTCATCTGCAAGTTTCAACCATGGCTGAATGAATACTCCCAACTTTTTCGAAAACGAGCTTATTGCTTATTTAAATTTAATACATGTAATTATATAATATATATATATATTATATTATATAATTATGTTATTGAATTACTTTTAAAATTAATTAGTATTTAAAAATTAAAAGAATGATCGATGAAAAATTAATAGTTAGATGTTAATTTTTTTATTCATTTCGAATATTTTTTATTCTATCATTAATTTAAATATTATTATTTTTGAATATTAATGATTAAATATTTAGTAAAATTCCTACTCGTGTTTCACGAGTAAAACATTTTTTTTTATTGATTATGATGCTATTATACCTAAATTTATATAATAATTCATAAATTTAATTAGTTGTTATGCATTTTTCAAAATTTTAAACATAAAATCTTTAAAAATTATGAATTTTTCTCATAGAAAACTATAATAAATTAGCTAAATCAATTTAACATAAAAATATGTTATTTTTATGAAATTATTATTTTAAAAATAAAAAAAAAAATAAAACTTCATATGTTTGTAATTATCCAACCTTACATGTTGAACTGGGCCCTAAACAGCAGCCCGTTTAGTGTTTGTCCACTGAATGTTACGACGTCGTTTATCTGCTACAGTGACTGTATCAGATTACAACCAAGCACGTCAATTAAACGGTTCGTTTTCTTCCTTCGAGCATCTTAATAATTATATTTTATGTCTATTTGAAAAAATCAATATTCTTGAAAAAATAGATCATAAATCATGGATTCTGATGACAAGCAAGGCTTGATTTATTAAAAAATTGATTGGCGGGTATCTTTAATGATTTTAATATTTAATTGGAATAATATAAAATAATATGAACTAATATTGTATATACATTTTTACTTTATTATATATATATATATATATAATTTATTCCATAAATTATCATATTAAAATTAATGAAAATATCACCTATTAGTTGATATGAATAACTTTAATAAAATTAACGATTAAAAGACAGGCTGCAATTTTTTTATAGTCATAAATTAAGGAAAACAGTCATTGCTGACGTGGATTTTCCTAATATATTAATTTATCTAATATTGTCAAATTAACTCTACGAACAGCCTGGCGCCTAAATTTGTTTTCAAGAACCGGGAAAATTACTCGCCGCCGTTCCCCCCTCTTCTTGAACACGATTCTTTAACAGGATCCGAGGATTGAAATTTTGCCCACCCGCCAAATTTCATTTTCCAAAGAAAACGAATCAAAATACTTTCATTTTCATCAATCCCTCCAAAATTCTAAGATGAACCCGTTTGATGTTTCAGCTACAAATAGCATTACTCCTTCGATTCAACCATGTGTTCATCTCTATGCCCATTTTCCAAATGGAAAGCACCAGTCTTTGCAACACCAACAACAAAGAAAATGTCCCTCCTTTCTCTGCAAAACAACCCAACCCGGTCCTTGAAAACGGGTCAGTTTCATCCAAGAAGTGTTTCAGGAGAAGAGCAAGGCAGCCGCTCGAGGATATTACCTACTTCTACAGAAGCTGCATTCAGTTAACTTTAGCTGAAGAAGAAGGTGAATTATTTGAATCCGTTTCAAGTTCAAGTAATGGATCGAATTCCAAGAAGAGGAAAGCTTGTTCTGATCAAGAAGATGATACCCCCAGCCCCAAGTCAAAGTCATTAAGATTTGGTTTCAGATAGAACAACGTTGATACTAGCTAGATAGCTTTACTCATGGGGATCCATCATCTGGGTTTTGTTTCAGACGTTCACCAGTAACTAATCATCAACCATCGATATACTCTTCATTCATTACACATTTTTATCTACCAATAATGGTTCATCATATATATATCTTCTTCATGCTATAAATTCAGTGTTTCTCTTATGATTCATGTGGCTGTGCTCTGCTATTCACTACAATTATCAAACCAGAATCAAATCGAACAAATTCGAATTGAACAAATTTAATTCTAATTCGATTTTATTTAAGATAAAATGAAAACAACTTTAAAAGAATTCAAAGTACAAAAGCATCAATTTGATGCTTTAATCTTGATAAGGATTGTACAAATAATTGTTTTAGGCACCACTCACTAGCAAATGTATACCAAATCATTAATTAATTAATTAATTAACATTCTTAACTTCATCCATTTACATGTTTAGTCAATTTTATTCACTTTTTAAATGTCATTAAAAATTTGAAATTGTTTTAAAAAAATAAAATCAAAATCGTCAATTTGAAAATTTTTTTATATAATTTAGATTTACTATATAAAATTATTAATAATATACTTGTAAATAACAATTTTTATTAAATGTTAAAATATTTATTGATTTTATATTGATTGATATGTGATTATTATTAGCAGTTAATATGAAAATAATAATCATTGAATATTTGATATTTAATAAAAATTAATATGTATCATTATAATATTAATAAATTTATAATCTTTTATTATAAATATTTAAAATTTTATAGTGAGTCATCCCTGGAAGCAATATTCGTTAAAGTGTACTTGTAACATGCTTTTGACGTATGCATTCCTGTGAAAAAGATGGGACTGATTATTTGATTAAAGTAATTAAAGAATTAAAGAATGAAGTTTATATATATATATACATATTTTCAAAAAGGAAGAAGTTTATGTATATCCATACCAGGATGAATTTAATAATGAGCACTTTGATTCTTCAAGGATTCATATCATGAAGAATATGATTCTTCGATAGATCGAGAAGTCATGTGTTATATATATATATATATGAACACTTCACAATCAAAAGTGGCCGGTGGCAATGCCTCGCATCCTTCTCCAATCATCATCTACATTCCTGCATTTCTGCATACTTTTACTTATCCATATATATACATATAGACGTGCATATGTATATATAACTATGGCCGTCTATACTTTTTGAATTGTTATGAATTATCTTCATGGGTTTAACACATACTTTGAAACTCTTTATCACATATCGTTGACCTTTGCCTAGCTTGGTGTAAGCTTTGATGAAATAAAAAGACAAAGCATTATGTATTTTACCACCATGGATACACCTAAGCGACCTCTTATCCTTTCACATTACTACTTTTTACCAGAATAAAATTTATCATTCTGGTTTTATTTGTTTATTTTTTACGAGAGTAAAATTTATCATTCCGGTTTTATTCGTTTATTTTTAATCATTTATATTTTTTTCATTAAATTTGATAATATTAATTCAAATGCAAAAAAAATTTAGAATATGTTTTCTTTAGCTTACATGGGTATCATTTTTATGATAAAAAGAAAATGCATTAATATTATTGTACAAACCGACTAAAGCTTAATGCTTGCAGGTTGCCATGTCCTCTCTTATTCTCTTTTCTCCATTCATGCATGCCCTTCTTCAGTAT
Source organism: Dalechampia spathulata (assembly GCA_948192965.1). Classification (NCBI taxonomy): domain Eukaryota; kingdom Viridiplantae; phylum Streptophyta; class Magnoliopsida; order Malpighiales; family Euphorbiaceae; genus Dalechampia; species Dalechampia spathulata. The sequence continues at coordinate 79,146 of CANYBF010806188.1, forward strand.
TAATTAATCCCATTTTTCTTGCTAAAAAGTGGCCGTCTTAGTCATCAAAAACTCAATCCTATATGATGCACACAAGAACCCAAAAAAGAAGTAGTTTTAATAAATATTTAAGAACCCTTGTGTACCCTTTCATGATCTAGAAAGTTCAAAGAGTTGACATTAACATATACATATACATATACATATACATATTTATATATGTGTGTGTGCGTGTGCGTGTGTATAGATATACGATAAAATCTCCATTGCCAATTTGCCATTGTTCTGAACTCCTCGTCACAACAAAGTGGTAAGCTTGATGAGTGGATGCACACTCATGTATGCATGGAAGATGAAGTTGTTCTGATTTAGGGAGGATATATAATGGATTGAAGCAGATAAATACATCATTAAGCACTCCATATTGTCGTTCTTTGTATTCTCCTAGGTACATTTCACTTTTATTGAGAAAAGCTGCTTATAATAAGTGAATCAGACAGCTCATATAAGCATTGGTATTGGCTGTACTATATAACCACAATACAATAAAAATAGTTAACTTACACCAATATTTGATTTCCACTTTGTTTATAAGTATAAATAATTAGATTAAACAAGGGATTCAATCAACTATATATACAGGCCTTCTTCATATGAACTGCTACATCACTGGTATTCAGAACCCAGAAGATCCATAAAACCAAGAAGATCAGAAAAACATTTACGCACACATAAATATATGGCAAGGGTAAAGTTCTGGGTATTCCTTATTATCGTTATGCTATCGATTACATTTCGTAAGTCACATAGCAGACTTCTGGTTGCTCACCACCATAATCATGAGCGGAAAAGCTTGGCAGGAGTTCTGGAAGAAGAACTGCAGGAAATGGCAAGAAAAATGCATGTAAGATTGGAAGATGACGAAGACCTGGCTCGATACATCAACGAATCCAAGAGGATAAGTCCGGGAGGTCCTGACCCTAAACATCACTAGATATTAATTAATTAAATCTTCCATTAAAGCCCGATTACGGTGCTTCAAGAATTACGAGCCATCGGTCTTTCTTTTTTTTAACCTTTTTTGATGATGGCTAGGGCATGTTACAGGTGATGCGGTTGCATGATATGACTTCGTACGGTAATAATGGAAAGTTATGCTTTGAAAAATGTCTTCATTTTATGCTTAATGGAGTAATTAAAAATTAATTATGGTTGATTAAGGATAAATTACTATTTTAATTGTATCCAAAATAAAGACAATAGTATAGTTTAATCTAAATTGGATTTATTATACAAAATTAAGAATTCGATAATATCATAATCATACATATTTATTTTTATTAAATTATATATCTATTTTCATTAAAAAAAAAAAAAGGAGAGAGAGGATGTTTTTGAAACGTCGTCGTTTTAATGAAGTAGCTTTGCTATAAAGAAACTCGATTCGTAAGCTTATTTTCATTTTATTTGCTGCATGACCAGCCATGGAGATTTCGTTAAACTCCATAACCGTATTCTTCACCTTCTTCAAGCCTGCACGAGGTTTCCTTCCATTAACACAGCAAGACCTCTCCACGCAGTCACTGTTACACTTGGTCCTAACCCAAATCAACCCATATTTCTCTTCAACAATATCATTCCCCTGTATGCATCTCTCAACGAATTACCAACTGCACGTAAGGTGTTTGACTATATGCCTGAAAGAAGTATTGTCTCCTATAATTCAATTATTACTTCTTACAGTAAGTATGGTTACTTGGAAGAAGCCTTGGGAATTTTTCACCAGATGAGAGCTTCTGGGTTTAGGCCCAATAATTTCACTTTGGCTGGTTTGTTGTCATGTCCAACGGTGGATCTTCGTATTGGGCTTCAATTGCAGGGATTGGCAATGAAGAATGCACTGTTTCATAGCGATGCTTTTGTGGGTACTGCTATATTGGGTGTTTTTGGAAGATGGGGATGGTTAAATGAGGCTCTGGCTGTTTTCGAGGATATGCCTGTCAAGAGCTTAGTAGCATGGAATTCTATGATATCTTTGTTGGGACGTCATGGGTACGTTGAAGATTGCATGCTTTTGTTTTGTGAGCTAGTTGGGACAGTGGGTTTTCCATCCGAAGGATCTTTTGTGGGTGTTTTATCTGGTGTAGCCTGTGAGAAGGATATGGAATTTGGTGAACAACTACATAGTTTAGCGATTAAAAGTGGATTTAACTGCATACTTTCAGTTGTGAATTCTCTTATCAATGTGTATGTGAAATGTGCAAGATTGTACCTAGCACGGAACATCTTTGAGGAGGCAACTTGTAAGGACATTGTGACTTGGAATACAATGATTGGTGCTTTAGCACAAAGTGTGAGACCCTTTAAAGCTTTAGAGCTTTTTGTTAAAATGTCTAAACATGCAATCTTGCCTAATCAGACAACTTTCGTATTTCTCATGAGCTCTTGTGCCAATTCACAGAGTCCAATGTGTGGAGAACTTATACATGCTAAAGTAATCATGAGTGGTCTTGATAGTGATGTTTATGTGGGTAGGGCCTTGGTGGATTATTACGCTAAACGTGATAAATTGGATGATGCAAATCGTTGTTTTATCAAGATTCATGAGAAGAATGTGGTTTGTTGGAATACTTTAATTTTGGGTTGTGCATATAAATGCTTTTTTGCTGCCGTTTCTTTATTGATGGAAATGCTCTGGTTTGGTTACCGGCCTAATGAGTTTTCATTCTCAGCTGTACTTAAATCATTACCTGTACCAGAGCTACAGCAGCTTCATTGTCTGATTACAAAAATGGGTTATGAAAACGACGAATATGTACGAAGCTCCCTTATTGTTTCATATGGCAGGAATGAACTAATATCTGATGCCGTTACTCTTGTTGCTGCCTCTGAAACACCGCTCTCTACCGTTCAATCTAATAATATTGCAGGGATTTATAACAGATCTGGACAATATTACAAGACATTAAAGTTACTCTCTGAGCTTGAAGAGCCGGACAATGTTTCTTGGAACATTGTCATTGCAGCTTGTGCTCGCAATGGTAATTATAAAGAGGTTTTCGAACTTTTCAAGCACATGCGCTTGGCTCAAATCCCTTCAGATAATTATACTTATATGAGCCTTTTAAGTGTATGTAGTCATATATCTGATCTTGCTCTGGGAAGTTGTGTTCATGGTTTCCTCATAAAGACTAATTTCAGCTCTTGTGATACATTTGTCTGCAATGTATTGATAGATATGTACGGAAAATGTGGGTGCCTTGAGAACTCAATAAAAGTTTTTGACAGTATGACCCATAGAAACCTCATCACATGGACGGCTATGATTTCAGCCCTTGGAATTAATGGTTGCGCACATGAAGCGGTTGAAAAGTTCAAAGAACTGGAACATCTGGGATTTAGACCAGATAGGGTTGCTTTCATTGCAGTACTGACAGCATGCAGGCATGGTGGTTTAGTGGGAGAAGGGATGGAGTTGTTCAGGATAATGAACAGTTACGATATTGAACCAGAAATGGACCACTATCATTGTCTTGTTGATTTATTGTCTAGATATGGATATGTGAAGGAAGCAGAGAAAGTTATTTCCAGCATGCCTTTCCCACCAAATGCCCTCATATGTCGTACCCTTCTTGAAGGATGCAAACGACATAGAAGAGAGGAGGATCAAGTGGTGGGGATGTGAAGGCTTCCTTATATAGTCAAGGTACATGAAGGCGATCGCTCTCTTCCTTCCTTTGTTGTATATCAAGTTGATTTGAACGATAATCTTGCAATAATTATTGCAAGTTTACAGTTTGTTCACTCATGGACAGGATGAATGTCAGTCTATTGGAAGAAAACAGGCCCTGATCAACTTATGGCTGCAGGGAGGATTTTGCTTTCTGCAATTATAATGTACGCATGTGCCTTTACATTGACAAAGCTACATGGCATTTAATTTCTGTTCTCTTGGTATGCTGAGAGAACCTAATGTATAGCTCTTAACAGGAAACTTTGTAATTCTGAGTTGTCTACAAGCAATTATGATAAAATTAAGATGAAATTGTTTTGTTTCGGTAAGCGAATTTATTGAATATCATCATTACTCCGTTGTATATGAGATGATAATAATTAATGATGATTACATATTATATAAAATTTAATAACTAATGTGTGATTTGATGATATGGAATTTTAAGTAAACTCGGCTCATTCTTGAACAAAATTTTATGCAATATTGCAAAGATATTTATGGAAATTTAAGATGGAAATATATTTATCTAGATTCAATTTATGTCTTAGATATAAATTAATCACTCTTTCCTATTTATTTTATATTCATTGGTTTGGTCTATTTATAAGAATATGAATCACATATAAATAAGTCAGAATATTTATTTATAAGATAATGATAGTAAAAGTATCATTTAATTTAATTTAATAATCTATCATCAGAAAAGAACATAATTCAATGTTATCACTAATCTACTTTATTCTATATAAAACATAGACAAACCTTTCGGATAATCTGCTTTAGCACATCAAATTAATCAGATTGACGTGGATCAGATCAGGTTAGATCTATAGCTCTAAACATGAAATGTATTTTTATGTTTTTGAAAAGTTCCCACTTCCAACACACTTCTGATCACATCCAAACGGGTTATCATGTGGGATTGATGCCCTCTGCTTCGTCTGCCTGCCTGATACCTGTCTGTTGGTTCATTTTACTGAGATTCTTCGCCTTTCGTTGGCATGAAAAGTCCAGTTAATCCGGTATGTGGCGAGCCGATAAAGAAAAACTAGAATAAAATAGCAACAGGGTTTCCAAAAAGACCAATCGTTAAGCCTTCTTTCATGTTCTTACCACTATGAGAATTCCTCGCTGAGCATATCTGCGCATGTGCTTCCTCTGTCTGCGTATGAGTAATCGATAATAATAATGGAACAGAGAGAGAGAGATAGAGTTTATGGCTATGCTGATATAAATTTTGGTCGACCACGCCGTCCAACAAATGCTCCATATTAAGACAAAAGTGGAGGCTAAGCTGTCTGAACTTTAGTTTCATTGGTGCACAGACACAGTAATCATCGTGTCATTCGAAGAAAGAAGCAGTCCAATGGAAAATGTCTTTTTTCTTAAAAAAAAAAAGGAAAAATTTGTTAGTTGTTTAAAGTTAAATGGGAGGCCACAATATAATAAAACCGAAAAACATTATCATTTTATGTTATTGTGGATCGAAATCTTAAATTTAAATTAAATTTTATTGTATATGTCAATACTTATGATGTGATGTTCTGATAGTGCTGCTTTTTCGAAAAAATAAAAGGTATATCCACTAATGAAGAGGATAGGACGCTCTCTCTTCGTCTAAGCCTATAAATACCGACGCCCTCTTAGCCATCTTTGCTCATCTGTTATTCAAGCGATCCTCACCATCTTCTTACTGTTTCAATTCGCTGGTTCTGCCATATATTTATATATATATATATACATATTTTGTTTCAGCTTTGTCTACAAGCTGGAGCTTGATTGATCACTTTGAGAAACAACTTGAACAGCAAGCATTGGACAGATGGCTAATCCAACTGGAAAACTTGTAGTGATGATTCTGTTGATGATAGTGTTCATGGCAGTAACTATGAACACTGAAGCAAAATCAGCTGAACTCAACAGCAGGCTTCTTCTACGTGAAATGGGGTTCACTGAATCAAAGCTGGAGTATCATAAAAAGATCTCGAAGCTGAATTCAGATACTGATCGAGTTTCTCCTGGCGGACCTGATCCTGAGCACCACTCTCATCCCCCACGAAGAGAGCCTTGAATAACATGCCTTCTGCTTTGCACTTGGGGTGCAATTTTGCAGGTTGCAGAGAGGTTTCTGCTGCTTCTTACGAATAAGCTGCATGCTATTAATATTATATATATATGAAGGATACTAAAATAAAGCTTCATTAATGTCGCTTGTTCAGTCGAACATGCTGCAAACCTTGTACACTTCTCGTGGGAGGAGGATGATGTTCTGCAATAAACTAAATAAATATTATATTTAAGTATCTTCTCTTTAGAATGGAAATGCATCTCTAATCTCATGTTTAACTAATACTAATTTACACCAAATCATTAATTTAAGCTACATATATATATATATATATATATATATGACTTCATTCATATGAATTTTGTACTTTTCATTTTCATAAGGGTTTACATTCCGATAAAGATATAAATAATCGGGATGATTTGTTGTACCTAACGATGATTCAAATTTTTTAGCATCCTTAAAGATGAAAATTCAAACTCCTTTTCGTTCCATGATCATTTTTTTTCCAATGAAACAAACACATTATCAACTTCAAATTGATGTGTATTTCTCATATAGATATATTGAACATATGAGAACAAGCACTTTATATATTGAGTTTGCACACTATACGATCGTTATGTATTCATTTAGAATTATTATAATACTCCGTTATCAAATTTAAGTTATGTATTCTTTTAATACAGATTATTTCAATATTCGGACACTTGCAATGAAGATAAGATAAACCCTAGGCAATAGGGTGCTCAATTACATTTATCCTATACCCATGTTACAAGTGAAAAGCACCCTTAAACAATACATATGGAAAGATGCGAGTGGATAAGAAAAGAGAAGTGAAAAACGCCGCAGATGAAACTAAAAGTTGTAGCAATGTATGAACTCTTTCTTCACAATTATACATTGTTGGTGCTTATTGGCGCATTGATGCTATGTTTGGTAAAAGAGAAAATGAAAGAAAGGAAAAGAAATTTCCTTCTTGAATGAAATTAAAGTTATACTTTCTTTACAAACCTTTCATTTTCTTTCTACTTCTTTTATATCAAACAATGCAACTTAACTCAATTCATTTCTCCTTTTTCCTTTTTTATTTCATTCGATCAATAAAGTTGATCCCGATAATCGAACTACTATGAAGAATGATTTTGCAATTAATTATTCTAAATTTAAACCGATTATAACTCCGAAGAAGGTGTGAAAATTTGTCTACCAAGTTTACATATTATTTACTTCAAATGCTTTACAGTAATCATATTCTTTTGACATAATTTAACTAATTATATATCAATATCATGTCGAAGATTCTATTATTGATGGGTCTATTTCAAGTATATATTATATATTTAGATCGAAAATTCTATAAGTTCTACATGAAGGTTATACAAATCCCTCTCACATACTAAAAACTTTCCAAGATCCATCTCACTGACATTCAAAATTATACAAGAGTATTTAATCTAATAATTCAGATGTATTTATTAGCTTTTTGACTGAATTATAGAATAATAAATGATGGGTCAATTGCAATGGTCATGAAAATCGTTGGCCATTTACAATACGATACTGATTTCAAAGATTAAATAGAACATGTATTGTTGTGGAGTGGAATGTACAAATGAAGAGGAATATATATATATATATATATATATATATGAATAAACAAGGGATTGACATATATATATATATAAACCTCGTATATATGAGATTGGCTTAGGAATAATAATGATTATATATATATACATATATATTAATGCAATCACACATGTAATCCACCACAAAATATCACTATTTGTCCATATACATATTAATTCCTGGATTGGATATGTTATTCATTGCGTCAAAAAAAGGAAACTTTCCTTTTCTGCCATGAATTCCATCCTCTAAACTATAGTTTATTTCGAATAAATTAATATATTAATTTCATTAAAAATACATTCCAAACTAAAAACTATACAAACCCTCGTCTAAGTAAATCGTTTGCCATTTCTTTTCAGTATGAAACCCTTTCTTCTTTACACCCACATGAACATCACTAAGCTTGCACCCGATCTTACGTGGTGCCACGCCTTTCTTTTGTATTGATTATAGGGTCAAGCTTTTATTATACATACATATATACATAAATTTAGTTTTTATTATCTATTAATTACGAAATCATTCTATCTAAAAATAATTATTATTTATTTTATATTAAATTTTATTAATTAATAATAAAGTTTATATATATCAAACTCATTTTTTCAATCATAAAAATTTTAATATTACATTATAAAATTATTTCATTTAAAAATTTAAATGAAATATTATCTATCTAATATCATTTTCAATATAATAAATTATGATATTGAGGGATGAATATAGTAGAAAAACATTGACCTATCAGATATGACAAGGGAAAGACAGAAGCTTTTTACGGTGATCGGTTTCTGTGTATATATACATATTATATATATATATATATATATATATATATATATATATACATGTCAACTTGTTATATGCTCTGTCTGCTCTTTTTTCTTGTTTGAAACATGACATAGTTCTATTAACAATATCTCTGACTTGTACTACGTATATTGCAATTGCAACTGTCAGTTTCATGGAGTTGGATGATCGTCTGCAACTGCCAAATAAATCGACCGACCTTGTAGACTCACTGTAGGATTTCCATTACGTTGGATTTTCTTTTCCCTCTTTGTTCGAGCACCTTGAGCTTTTCCTTTCGATGATAGGTTTATTCCAGTGGAAAACCTATTGCAAAATCTATTATATATATATATATATATACACATATAACATTCCTATCCCGTGTTCGATACCCATAACCTTATAAGAATAATTACTTATCGAGATGAATTATAATTCAAATCTCAGTAAAATATGAAGTCGTTCCAATACCTATAACTTCACATATAAATCAAACAAACAATCCTAACATACTAAATATAGTTCTTCATTGATCAAGAAACATATATATTTTGTTAGCGAAATAACTTAAATAATTAAAGCCATCATTCATTATTTCAGAACAGAATACTAATTTTTATAATTTTTTTTAATAACAAAGAAAATAATTAATAGGATTGTATGATAATGAAGAAAAGTTAAGAGTAGCACGTCGTGATCCATATTCATTTGTTTCTTTCTAAGAATAGATTTAACATCATTTTGGTTGTTTGCATCATAAGCTTCTTTAAAAACGATAGGCTAATGGCTAGACTTACTAGAATTTTGATAACCTCACATGCAAGTAAAAGGAACCATTTATCAAGACAGCAACGGCCATTTCATTTTTGGATCCATCCAAAGCATCCCAAGTTCAATTTGATGCCTCTCCATATCATATTTAATTAGCATAGTATTCCATAAGATAATGATTACGAGTTTGAATTGAGCAGAGAATTATATTGGATATATAAGATGGGATAGTAAAAGATTATTTACCATGTAATATATGTAAAACTTGGGATGAAGCTTTTTTTTTTTTTTTTGGTCTAATAACAACATATTCAATGCAAGTTTAAGATTTTAACAGAAATATAGTATTTTTCTTTTCCTAAAAAATACCTCAAATTATTTGGAATAAAAAAATTAATCTAATAATCATTATAATGGTAAAAATCATATAAAAAAAGATAAGGGTATCTCTTATTTTGATAAATTATTATTACTATTATATAAAAAAAAAGTGCATTTTTTTATTTTCAGCCATGTGGATTAAGACTCATCCCAACTTTAATCCCTTTCCTTTTTCTTGATAAGCAACTTTAATCCCATGTGGGTGCTATAAATACATACATACATACATATATATATATATATATATATATATATATATATATATATATATATATATATATATATATAGTTTTTCCAAGAATGGGCAAAAGGAATAATTAACACTTTTGGATTACCATCTTCTTGCTTTTATCAGTCTAATAATCTCTGTTAATTTAATCATAATTCAATCGCAATCCATCCAGGTGGTGATAAGAGCATAGATTAAATTCTTGGATGACTAGACCATTCTGTCTCTAACCTTTTTTTCAGAGAAGAAGACAGCTTATTAATGGAGATAAGTCATATATAGCACCAGATTTTTAAAGCAAATAACCTTTCATTATAATACACACACACATATATATATATATATATAAAGACAGTTTCCTTTGTATCCCACTATCTTTTGTCTGTTATTGAATTGTTTTGCTTTTGATCTTTTTGTTCTATAAATAGAGATGTAAAACCCTAATTCCCATGCAAGCTAAAGCTAGCACTTTCATTCTTCTTTAAGACAGCTAACTCCAGTTTAGGTATTTGATTTGATGGCTAAGGTTATTACATTATCTTCTAACATCAGCCTGATGTTACTTGTATTAATGGTGTTTTCGGTTCTTTTGGTGGGTTCACAAGCACGTGTTCTCAATGGGCAACAACTAGCCATGCAAAGAAAGCAAGATATCAGCAGATTTCTCTTGCATGAGTTAGGTTTTGATCGATCGAAGCTTCAGCATTATCGGAAATTGTCTACTCTTCGTGTTTCCGGTGATCGAGTCTCCCCCGGAGGACCGGATCCTGAACATCATTAGTTTAGTTCCGAATTAATGTAATAAATTTTGGGTTTTAACATGAGATTTCATGTTCAAAAGTCATGAAAGCATGTTAGTCATCTTTGCATGAAATGCCCTCCTCAATCACGATCTCCTTAATAATCATCTTTTTTAAAATTAATATATCTTCTAAGATTATAAATTAATTAATTAATATGATTAAAATATAACCTAAATTCTCAAAAAATTCTTTAATTTTCATTGAATCATAATTCTTACAAAATATGATAAATATAATAATCATTAAAATAAATTTTATTATTTTAAATTAATACCGCTTTTTAATATTATGTTTAAATAATTTTATCCTAAACTTAGTTAAAACTAAACCAATAATCAAGTTACTATATAAAAAAAAATTGATATAATGGATAAAGTTAGAAAGGGCACAAATGTAAATGACTCTATAGGAAGTTTCTAGATGTCAATTGCCTTGATGGTATTCGTCCACTGCCACCCATCTACGACTTTTAAATGTCAACCCCTAATCATATAACGTCGAATGGAGACCTTCCTCGGTTTGGGTTTTATAATCATTTAAGTAATATTTTTAATTTAAATTATATATATATATTAATTTTAAATATTCATTAGAAGAATTTTATCTTAAAAAAACTCGTTTAATTCAAAAAAAACATAATTTAAAGGATGAAGACATGTTTTATTCCTGTATATAAAACATATTTTATGAATTAATTTAATTTAATTATATATATGAAATTATTTTATGAAAAATGATTTTCATATATATATATATCTTTATAAAGAATTAGATCATTATTTAATTATATCATATATATATATATATATATATGTAAATCATATTGATAAAAAATCATTATTCTTAAAATTTATAAAGATTTTAAGTATTATTATAAAATAAAATTAAAATTTGTAATTAATTTAAGATCGATTGGGTTGGCGGTTCGTTCGGGCCTTGAAAATGATCTAATTCGGGCCTCGATTTGCCACATCATCGTTATTAAATTGAAACCTACCCTCCCTTCGGCGCCCGACTCTTCAGCGCGTGTTAAACCTCTCCGGCCCTTAACCGCCTGAAATTATCTCCGTCTCCCGGCGATTAATCTCCACGCGATATATCCCCACCTTGGCAAACTTTTCAAAATCCCACGATCAAAACTCCGCGCCACTAGATCCTCTCAAAGCCTCGAACCTGCGTGTTGCCCACGCTCCAAAAATCTCCTTTCCAATTGGTTCGCAGATCCACGCGCGAATCACGCACGTGAGTCTAACACTAAAAGTGTTCGTCATTATACATCGCAAACACGGTTTCTTTAAGTCACGGGTGCATGCCAGCCGTACACCTGTAAAATAAGGGTATAGTTGCAAGGGTGCGTTAGAGAGAGAAATTTTCTAGTGAGAGAAACAGCGAAAAAGGAGATCTGATCGATTCGATTCGAGATTAGTAGAGAGCATACCAAAAAAAAAAAAAAAAGGGAGGGAACCCTAACCCTGGTACTGATCTCGTCTCAAATTGCAAAAGAAATGCATATTTGTCTCGTATGTGTATAGATATATGTGTAAATAGATAGATATTTAGCTCTTGTGTGTGTTTGTACATATTTAGGGCGCTAGATCGAGAAGACTTTCGAGATGTGTGTTTAGGTTTTCGTTTTGTGGTTTGCGTGTCCATGTTTGTGCTGTGATTTTGTGGTTTTGCCTAATTGAATCGTGAATTCGGGGCAAAATTGGGGTTTGTGTAGGTTGGAGGTGAAAAACCCTAGTTTTCATTTGGGTTTCTGAGAAATTAGGGTTTTGGAGATTTTACATGTATGGCTTCGGGGACTACAGCTGGAGAAGGAGGTGGAAATAATAATAATAATGATGGAGGTGCCGTTCCGGCTGCTATTCCTGTTAGAGCGATACAAAGATATACAGAGAGCAAAGTTTATACAAGAAAGGCTTTTAGAGGTTCTAAAAACAAAATTAGCACCTTCTCAACCACGGAGAACACCACCACTCCTGCCATCACAGCCACCGCTACTGAAGCCACTGACAGCAACAAGAACAATAGCAGCAACAACGCCGGGTTAAGTACAGCAAACACAACAATTACCACCACTGAAACTGAGACTTTGACCAACGACAAGAAGAATGAGGATAAGGAGAAAAATGAGATCAACAAAAATGAGAGGAACAATGATAGCAACTCAATTCAAGTGCCCGAGTCACAAACCCCAGTCGCGGAAGACACAAATTCGGCCCAGCAGCGGTCTGTTTTGAGGATGGAAGCTAATTCAGATGTTTCTTCTAGTCTTAATAGGCAGCAGGGTTCAGGAGATGCTGCGCTTAATGGCCGTGATGCGAATTCGGGGAATGGTCCGGTAAAACAACGTGTAGTGGATAAAGTCAAGATTAATCTGGCTTCCAAGTCTACGCAGGATATGCAAGAGCTTAGAAGGAAGTTGGAGAGTGAACTTGATACAGTGAGGAGCTTGGTGAAAAAGATTGAGGCTAAAGAAGTGCAGCTTGGTGTTGGTGGTGGGTTAAATAACACTCTATTGCCACAGAATGGTGTTGGGGTTGGGTTGAATAACTCGCTAGTGCCTCTGAATGGTGTTGGCGGTGGATTAAATAACTCTTTAGTGCCTCTGCATGATGGGGTGTATAATAGATTAAAGAGGGTTATTTCATCAGTAGGTTCAGTTGGTGTTCCTCGTGAGATTACGACTCCTTTATCAACTCCTACTCCTAGGCAGTCCAGACCTTTGAATCAGCTTAGTATATCAGTTCTGGAGAATAGCCATTGTGCTGTTGAGAATGTAGAAAAGGAGAAAAGGACTCCAAAGGCGAATCAGTTTTATAGAAATTCAGAGTTTTTGTTGGCAAAAGACAAGTTCCCACCAGCAGATAGTAACAAGAAGTCCAAATTAAATGGGAGGAAGCAAGGGGGAGGAGATGTAGGGTCTGGGTTCGGGAGAGGAACTAAGGTTTTCAAGAGTTCTAGTGCTTTGCTTGATAAATTAATGAAGCATAAGCATGGCTGGGTATTTAATAATCCTGTTGATGCAAAGGGACTTGGTTTGCATGACTACTTTACCATAATTAAGCATCCCATGGATTTGGGTACTGTGAAGACCAGGCTTAACAAGAATTGGTACAAGTCGCCTGAAGAGTTTGCGGAGGACGTAAGACTGACATTTAATAACGCAATGAGGTATAATCCAAAGGGGCAAGATGTTCATATAATGGCAGAACTTCTGTTGAAGATATTTGAGGACAAGTGGGCTGTTATAAAGTCAGATTATGATCGTGGGATGAGATTTGCCGCAAGTTATGATCTGGGTTTGCCGAAACTGACATCGAGAAAGGCTCCTCTACTACCACCGCCTCCTCTTGATATGATGAGAATTTTGGAAAGAACAGATTCAATCACTTATCCACCAGTTGACCCCAGACCAAAACCTATTAGTACAACTCCTTCAGGGAGAACCCCTGCTCCAAAAAAGCCCAAGGCAAAGGATCCGCACAAGAGGGACATGACTTATGAAGAAAAACAGAAGCTTAGCACAAACCTTCAGAGCCTGCCTTCGGAGAAGCTGGATAATATTGTCCAAATAATAAAGAAGAGGAATTCATCGCTCAACCAACATGACGATGAAATTGAAGTGGATATTGATAATGTTGATACGGAGACTCTTTGGGAACTGGATAGGTTTGTAACAAACTATAAGAAGAGTTTAAGCAAGAACAAAAGAAAAGCTGAACTTGCCATTCAAGCCAGGGCCGAAGCGGAGCGAAATGTTCAGGATAATGTAATGACTTGAACTTCATTTTTCTGATATTTGAGCCTTTTATTTGTAGGAAGCAATGGTTGCTGACTACTTTTTTTTGTCCATGCAGATGCCAGCAGCAGTAGCAGAGGCTAGACAAGAAACTAAGACAGGTATAGATAATTGGATCATGATAATTGATGGAATTTTCCACTGCTTGCATTTCTGGATATTTATTGATTACTTGATTATGATCTTGTACCATCTAGCAGATCAAAGTAATGTGCCTACTACATCTCCTGTTCAAGTTCAGAACCAGAGAGATAATGGAACGAGGTCAAGTAGTTCAAGCAGCTATAGCAGTGATTCTGGATCTTCTTCAAGTGGTATGGAAATATATTTATAATTTTCACCCTGTTCCTCCACCCCTCAACTCTACTCCTTCCCTCCTCCCTTGATAATGTGGATATAGTTTCTATTATCGTGATTGAAATTTTTTACTGAAGTATGCTCATTACCTTCCTTTTCTTGCAACTGCAGACTCTGATAGTGACAGCTCCTCAGCATCTGAATCTGATGTAGGACATTAGCCAAGAAAAGACGTGTAGTTTCGGTATGTCCTTATCCAAATCTGAATCTTATGCTCCGCAAGTTGTTTCAAGTTTCTGGCATGGTCAAGTAGCTTTTTCTTGTGATTGCCATATTCTAGTTTGTCTAGATGCAAGATGACACTTTTGTTATTGAATTTGAAACTGTTGTTTTCATATGTGAATCTTGTATTGTATGTATATGTATATTGAAGCACTCATTTTGACATTCAATATAGGTTTCTGTGAGCGTATTATTTAGTAGGGACACATCGGAATTATTTTTGTCTTCCATGTATTAAGGAACGACATCCTTTTGGGATGTCAAGGATGCTGAATGCTGAAAGATGGTCTAAGGGATGCATATTATAACCCGAGTATGAGTGATGGATGCACCCGATTTATGTGCAGTTATAGCCTGGTTCTTTTGATTTGTTGGATAAATGTCAAGTATTTTGGTATTAATGACATATTTTGCAAGAATTTTCCTTGTAAAATGATTGAGTGAAATTTTTTATTCTTAAATTGGAGCAAATGTTTTGTGCTTTGTAGGTTAATAGGATTGGAATGTTAAATTTTTGAAGTGTTTCTTTGGGAGATTATTATTCTACTACTTATGTTCGAGATTTTAGTTGTAGATATGCTTTACGGTAATTAGCTTGTTCAATCTTGAGGGAAATGAAAAGAAAACAGATATGTCGTGTTTTATTGCTTTGTCTAGAATGTGGTATCACATTTCCGATTGATGTTAACTATTATGCTTTAATGTTCAATTAAAATGCATATATCTGAAATTCTCTCTACGAAAACGCAGAATGCAAGATTTTTATTTCTGTCAAATTTCTTGAGTTGTTTTAAAAATACAGAATACATTCATCTCTCAAGGCCGTATATATCTCTTCTCTTTCCTATTCTTGGTTTATGAGTCCATGATTAGCTCAACATGCAATGCATGTTTGTTGATATGAAGTTTGTTTGTCTTAAAGTTAAGTTCCTAATGGCATTACCTCCTTGTTTTGCTTCAATTCCCAGAGTAATTAGAGTAGATGGTGATCTGATGGACATAGAGTCGTGATGATTTTCCCGAAGAATCTGGTTTTGGGTGTGGAGTGGAGATGATGTCAATGCCTGCCATTAAAGCGCGACTGCAGAGTGGGTTTTGCATCTCCACGTAATATGGGAAAGAATTCTTCAATCTGCAAGTGGCTTAATTTGTTTAAGTTAGAAATGTGTATAATGTTTTGGGTTAGGAATGCGATGATATAATTAGATACAAAGCTGATGGTCTGTTCGATGTAGCAAAGTGTACATGGCTAACTACTGCTACTCATCTTAGTTTCGCCTGTAACTTGGTTGCTGATGTTCTTGCAGATTCAGGGATTCACGGTTGCTATACAAAACAAAAAGATCATCTGTAATTCAAGCCCATCAAGCGATAGATAACACATTGATTTATTACAATTAGGTCTCCCTTCCACAATGTAGTCTAATTATGCTAGTCTTTAAACTTGTAGTATTATTGTCTTTCTTTTATTTTCCTTCATGCTTCACACCATAGCCCTATACTTGGAAATGTTTTTCTAATAGCTTTTTTCATGAAGAGGTGGATCCAGAAATTCGTGGTTAGTAAATAACAAATTGATCCTTACCTGTGAAAAACATTGTGATAGGCAATCAATGATGTGCCCCAAAAACAGATAGAGAACTAGGAGTATGTTCAAGTGTCAAGTTTCTCCATTTTAGATAACTGGAAAGTTCCCATCGATGCACTAATTGCCTACGGCGTATGAAGTAATGTAGCATATACACGCATTCCAAGTGAAAGTGCCCACACGCCCGACTCATGTAGCCTTGCCTTGCTTGGAAACCGGCAGGCAACTTCTCATTTTTGTAGATACACATAGGAATCGCATTTGGGTCTTGACGTTATCCTCTTAAGCAAGACGGAAGCCGACATCAACTCGTCTCTGTCTCGCAGGTTCCTGCTTTGGACAGAAACTAGGAGACTTTTGTCCACTTCAAATGCTTCTGGTAGATAATCTCTACCTTGGATTTCCTTGGCTTTGTTTCTACCTTTCACAAGGTACCCTTCTTCATTTTTTTCCCCATTAGTGATGACTGGTTTGAGATTCTACTTCCTTAAAATCATCAAAGTTAAGACAGTTTTCATGAATGGGGGGTAATTGTTGGTGTAGAGTTGAAGAGGGCATTGGAGTTTTAATTCGCTTCTTCCTGCCAACTTCTCATTCTTAAAATAAACTAATAAAAACAGTTGGTGTGTTCTTTCTCTCTCAGTTTTATGCCAACCGGATGCAATTGCTATTGCCGTTGGAAACTAGTTAATTCCATCATGTGTTTCTTTTTATGATAAAAAAATACAAAAAATATAGGCTTTAAACGCCAATTAACATTTCTAAATTACCCACTTAATCATTTGAATTTGTTAGAATCATTAATTAACATAATCAATTTTCCTTGCCTTATAAAAACCGCATATTCATATACAAATCTGAGTTTGGTAAATGCTGCCAAAATCCTTCCTCCTATTATTGCCCCTCCATTTCATACCATTTCTATCCTTCTTCTTCCTCTTCCTCTTCCTCTTCCTTTTTCGGTTGTTTCAAAAAGTCAATAATTTAGCCTTTTTCTTGTTCTTTTTGTTGAATGTCATCTTATTAGTAATAATCACTTGCATTGCAAGAAAGTTGTACTTATTTTCAACCAACTAGGCCAAGCTTTTTCTAGCATTGCCCCACTTACCACAACTCTATAAGGATAATTACAAACATATATTATATATCTATTACTTTCGTTTTACAAATAATATCCTATTCATTGGGCTTGTACAAGTTGGTGATTACATGATTCAACAACATAAAAGCAAAACTTTATATATATATATATATATATATATATATATATATATATATATATATATATATATGTAATGTTATGACCATGGAGGGTCCAAAACATGAAAAATGTTTTTACATGATTAATCAATTGGGTTGATTTAATGACAAGTTATTGAGTTGGTGAAGATTTTTGATGGACAAAATTCCATGGTTTCATTCTAAGTTGTCTCATAAGCATACCCAAATTCTAACACAATTAACATTCATATCAACACTAAAAATTTCTCTTTTTGAAAGACAATCTCTTTCAATTGTATGCAAAGGATGAGTTGATGTCAAGTTGATGTGAGCAATCAAAGTTATGCAAAAAGATGAATGGAATCATGAAAGTGACTCTTTTGTTCATTTTGGAGGGTCCATAGCCGCCTTGCAAAAGCTTCTTTATCTTTTATTTTTGGCCGACACAGTTTCCACCATTGCCTATATGACTATGTTCTTAGATCACCAACTTCATTTTAATTTGCTTCTATATACATGCCAAACCGTCCTTTCACCGTAGTCTTTCGTAGTTATTCTTAGTTTAACGATTAATCCTACTCAATGCTCGAAGTGATATGAAGTCTTTACTTGTAAACGGGAATACATCATTTGAACAAAAAGTAGCTTCAACTTCAAGTAAATGTAATGTTTTCTAAATATATCATTTTCTTTTAGGGTTTTTTCTTATTAATGGACTTGCAAATTAAAGGGAAACAAGAACAACATCAAACCCACTTATCTTTTAAAAAAGAGAGATGGAACACAGCTAGCAAACCTCCATTTTAGGGTCTGACTAACTCTTGAAGTCGTATTTTCTTGACAATTATGGATGAGATATTCTCTTTCTTTTCCCTTTTCAACCTGTCATTTCTATGGATGCTCTTTCAAATTTACTGATTCTCCATACAAACTATTCCCTTTTTAAATTATATGTCTGCCTAAGTTTAAGCTGAACCAGATCAACCCCCCACCAAATCCTACTCAATTCACCATTCTTTACATACATACATGCATACATATATATATATATTTGTGGGTGACAACTTACTAACCGGATCAAGTTTCCCAAAAACTTGCGGGTCTAAGTGGTTACACGTGTTGTCTTATCCCTTGTATTCCGTTAATTAACGATTTTCCGTTAATTAACCAGTTTCCCATAAAATGCTGCGCCATTCATGCTACGTTGTATGTCTGAACATATAATATTTAAATTTTTATCATTAAAAATTTATATTTTGAAAATTAATAAATTTTGCATTATAAGCCTCTTAGATCCATACATTTTTATTATTTTTTATTTGGGTTTATTATTTACCATAAAATTTTATAATTAATCACGATAGCTTAATTACTCTTTATATTAATATATTTTATTGAATTTAATATCTTATTATTCATCCATCCATTCATCATATTATTGTATATTTAACATTTGTCAAACCATTCATTTAATTTTTTAATCATTATTTTATGTCACAATTACATGATTTTTTATATTAATTAAATATACTGATACATGAAATTTAGATATCTATATAACAATTCAAGAAAAGGGTAATGTTTTATTAAAAATAAAAATACGTTTTAAGTCAAGTATTCATTATGTTGTTCAAGTAAGGAAGACTGAGAATTCTGTTTATAATTTTTAGAGATTTCTAAGAGGAGAAATACCATTTTTTGTTATATATATTTTTAAAGAGAGATTATCGATGTTAAATAATTTACATGTTTTGAGTAATTACAAAAAGGAAGGGAAAGTAGTTATCGATGATGAATGATGAATGATGAATAAAAGAAATTGAATAGAATGGTGGGGGGAAATGCATGTTTCCATATAATTTTAGAATCACATGCTCATCATGATTCCTTAATTTTCAAAGTGATTTTGAATTGGGAATCATCCCCACATGCCACTCTTAAAATAATAATAAAACAACAATTTTAAAAATATTATTTATCAATAAATAAATAATAATTATTATTATTATAAACAAATAAATCCAAATCCAAAGATGTCTGAATTTCCATTTCCTCTGTCAGAATAAATAAATAAATAAATTAGTACATTTTTCGACATTCCATGTGAAGTGAAAGTGATGCTCCCTTTCTTTCTTACCTTTCTTCCCTTCCCCCTCTTCTCTTCTCTGTCTGTCCCGCTCTAGCTTTGATTATATAAACACAGAATCATTCTGGTTCGGAACCCAAGATCATGGGTTCTGTTTTGTTCTTTCTCTTGTTCCTTCTGTTAACTTGTATACCTTGTTCCTCCTCCTCCTCCTCCTCTTCTGCTACAGTTATAAAAGCTGATGAGTATAATGTTAATGGTACAGGCAGTGTTAATTTCTTGACCAGTAATAGTTCAAGAAAGTTACTAGCATACGGTAAATGTAATTGGTTCAGAGGAAAATGGGTCTGGGATTCATCTTATCCTCTGTATGATCCATCAACTTGTCCTTTCTTGGACAAACAATTCAACTGCCAAGCCAACGGTCGCCCTGATCGTGATTATCTCAAGTATCGGTGGCAGCCTTTTTACTGCAACTTACCCAGGTACTATACTAAGCATTCTTCAAACGAATTTATACGAATGCATCTATATATACACATAATACATATGAAGCTGAATGTGAATCCCATGTTGCAGGTTTAATGGGCTATATTTCTTGGAGAAATTTAGAGGGAAGAGGATAATGTTTGTAGGAGATTCACTGAGTTTAAACCAATGGGTATCATTGACATGTTTGATTCACTCATGGGTGCCGAATTCAAGATATTCATTCATAATAAATGACGGGCTATCATCGGTCACCTTCGAGGTAAATCCAGTATTCGAGATTGAATCTTCTTATTGCTCATCATTTTCATTTCTTTATGGGTGTGGTGTTTAAATTCTTTTACCAGATGTCGTTCGAAAAGAGATATTCTCTTACCAAACTAACTAACATTAATGATTGCTTGGTTATCGTGCATGCACGTCTTGTCGTTTTCTTTTTTAATATTCTATATTATTTCAACCATAGCTTCTGAGAGTAAAGTTCAACTTGATTGGATCAACTTCTGCTCTGTTTCCAGTCCTGTGAATATCCCCATTTAGCCCCAACTCTAGTAAAGTTGATATTTTTGTTTTCTTGATCAATTTTTTGTTTGTCTTTTCGGTGGCTTCTGCCATTGATGATGATGAGCTTCAAGGTTTGAGCTTTTAATGTGTGGCATTAGTTCCCATGAAACTTGAAAGTGGAGCGTGATTGGTGGTTGGCTTTTTTCCTTTCATTTATAATTGCCAGACAACACATACATACACACACACGTATTTATATCTATATATATATATATATAGATATATATACGTGTTGGGTTCAATCATGACTCTGATAGATGGATCACACCGAAAGTGGTAAAAATTTTGTAACTATGCAATCTGAGAATAGTGGCTCTGTAGAATGCTTACTGTTCTTTCTTTATGCATAGGAAATACATGCACCATTATATAGATTTCATATATTACCCATTTAATTAGATGGATTTATCCATATAAATTATATGGGTCGATTAGAAAACTGGGAATTACTAATGTCAACATCGACATGATTGGCATTTTCGAAGAAAACACAGACACCTCTCAGGACACGCAACACTTACAGACAGCAGTACAAATTTCTTCTTTTCAAACATCAACCAATGAAGCACATTTCACATCTCCCCTCCCTCCCAGCCGTTAGGAACACGTATCCTTGTTCTATCCCTTTTCTAATAATACTTCAAATATCATTATTTTATCAATCCCATTTTTATTACATGTTTTTTTTTATTGCTTAAACTCGACAGAAGGACCACAACTTCTGTGGAACATTAGTCAGAAACCAAGACTTCTTTGCTTACACGGCAATACCCTTTTTTTTTATTTTTTTTTTATTTTTGTAATGACATCAAATTGACCCGTTGATAGAGCTGATTATCCTGAATTTTGTATAAATTAATTTCCCACGTCTGTTTTCAAACTTTTTGGAACAACATGCATGGCCTTAGGACAGCTAGCTTCAATTATCACTTTCCCTTGTCTACGTCCGAGGAACAACATGCATGGCCTTGGGAACTATTATTAATCTTATTCTTTCCGTTCATTTTGAATGTTACGTACTTTATAGATCGTTCTAAATGAATTTCGTTAAATTCTTTTTCCCCCCTGAGCAGAACTACGGAGTGTCGATACTCCTGTATCGAACACCGTTTCTGGTAGATGTAGTTCATAGCGAGAAAGGAAGAATTTTAAAGCTGGACTCCATATACAGTGGCAGGGCATGGGTTGGGATGGACATGTTAGTCTTCAATACATGGCATTGGTGGACTCACACTGGACGAAGCCAACCGTATGTCTTTCCTTTTACATTGTTTATATGATGAAACGCTATTTGTTCCTATCATCTTTGCCTGATTACAAGGAACGAGTAACATTTCGTTTGCAGATGGGACTATATGCAGGAAGGAAATAGATTATACAAAGATATGAACCGTCTAGTTGCATATTATAAAGGATTGACCACTTGGGCTAGATGGGTTAACCGTAATGTTGATACTTCCAGAACTAAAGTCTTCTTCCAAGGCATTTCTCCCACTCACTATGTGTAAGTAAACAATATCTGTCTTCTGGTCGAACTCGTAGCTCTGGTATACAAAACCCAACAGTGATGATCTTGTTTTGCTTGTTAACTAAATTAGGGGCAGCGATTGGAATGAGCCGACAAGGTCATGCAATGCAGAGAAGGAGCCATTTTTTGGAATAAGGTACCCAGCAGGAACACCCATGGAATGGGTGGTTGTGAACAAAGTAATGAGTAGAATAAAGAAACCAGTCTTCTTATTGGACGTGACAACAATGTCACAATACAGAAAGGATGCTCACCCAGCAGCATATAGTAATGATCATAAGACAGACTGTAGCCATTGGTGTCTTCCTGGATTGCCTGATACTTGGAACCAGCTTGTATACGCTGCACTTTTTAGTTGATTCTTCTTTTCTTTTTTTATGTCAGGATTCATAATCTTGTTCAGGTAGTCGATTTTTTTTGTTTTTCTTTCTAGGAGAAATCATTATTTCGATGATGCAAGCTTATTTTCTGTTTACAATCATATGTGCAAATGGGCAATAAGTAGGGGCTTAAATTAAGGATGATGGTTTTTTAGATGGCATTGATGTTGCCGTAGATTGTATGAAAGACCCTGTCAACTGAAAAGCTCATTTAATTCGGAGATTGGTTATGTATTCATGCAAATAACAACATCTAGAGTTGTGACAGTTCAGTTCATTGTTGGATTATTCAGATGACCTCTCTTTTGCTGGATTTGCTTTAACTACAATAAATTCCGCCATGAGTCTATTCCATCAAGCAGGATCATTGGATTCATTAATATTATTATGACACATGTTGATTTTTATTAAACTTTAACGAATATAAATATACATCGTAATATCATTGATAATAGACTAACCTCATACAGGGATTCCATAAAGAAGTATAAAATGAGGGCTTGCCAAGAAATCAAATTTTGGTAAACTGCCCAAGTTGCTTCAAATGGCTTTTCAGTATTGCTAATTGAGTTGTGCGATGATATACTCCATCCGCCACCGGTATTACGGAAGGCTGAATATGCATGATACCTGCGTAAACTAAGAAGGCTCCACGTTCTCTCTACCTAAATGCACTAAATTGTTATATATGATAAGCTAACCGGGACATGAGCACATATCAGTATCCTAAAACATTAAAGAAGTTGAGGTATAAACCTGTGGAAATGGCTCCAGGAAGCATAGCTAAAAGATGGAGAGAGATAAGCGGCCAGAAAAGATGGCAAGGGTTGCTTGACCCTCTAGTCAAAGATCTGCTCCAATATCTGATTAACTATGGTCAACTGGCCCAAGCTACCTATAACACTTTCATTTGGCAGAAGATGTCAAGATTTGCGGGGAGAAGCAGATACTTGAAGAAGGTGCTGTTTCTGTTGAAGCACAAGGAACCGATAAGTCTTAGCAGTTAATTCTGGTGTATTCGATATACACATAGTGTTTTCATAGCTGTACCTCTTGTCACTTGTAACTACTTCCTATTGTATAAATAGCAGTAGATACGTAATACAAAATATAGCTTACACAG